>JARKIE010000211.1:0-167875 GCA_029378255.1 Mycena rosella | reverse complement strand
ATCTTCGTACTTCAGCCCTGTCTACATGTTCGAAGTGCCTTGTCTATCCTGTTTCAGTTTGTGGCAATGCTTGGAACATTTGTTTTGTAAGTACCATTTTTTCGGACCGTTTGGGCGCATTGACCGATGCGACAGCATGTTATTCATTCTCTCGAGCTGCCACCGTATGTCCCGTCACTCCAGTTATTATTTTCTTGACTTGATCAATCTCGCGACACAGTATATGTCATCTCAGTGTGTAGCATGTGCGTAGATTAAACCGCACTAGACATAATTCTGAGTCTTTCAAGGTGTTATATTCGTGCACACGGACTTCGGTCCGTCTCCGACTTCCGGCCTCCGACCTCCGACCTCTGAATGTTCGGAGGTCGGAGACGGAAGATCATCGGGTTTTTACGCAATGAAGGTTTACTGAGCGTTTCCCGTTTATCTGTTTTTCTGTTCCTTCTTGACTTCTCGTTTATTGTTTTGCTTAGTCATCTTACTTCTTGAACCAAATTTGGACTCTCGCTTATTGTTATGTTTTGATCTACCATATTTGGGTTAACAATAACGGACTTAGTATAAATACGCTTTAATATCCTCATGTACTTCAGTTTGATTATAAACATTGCTTTGCTCCTTGCTTTGCTACCGAGTCTTCCTCCGGTGTCCCTTCAGACTTCGTCATCCTCCGTCTTATCCATCGGCCTAGGACAGTACGCACACCTGACCTTCCTGTGGTGTTTGCGCTCACCTCTGATATCTCCGACCTCCGGTCTCCGGTCTCCGACTTCCGACCTCCGACCTCCGATATTCCAACCTCCGACCTCCGATATTCCAACCGGAGACCTTCGGTGATAGCCCCCTTCATCGGCACGGGATATAACAGTATAATCAAACTCACCTATCCTTTGGCTGGCTCATCATGTCTTTTCCAAACCCCAATAATCCCCCCGTCGGTCGTGATCGTCAGGATTCTCGACTCTTCTCTCAGATTGTTCCTTTGACTCCTCTGACCCACACGATGGCCGACATTCCGACGTCGTTTCAGGGTCCTTACCCTGCCCCTGCTCATGTCTCCATTCGCGGACGGCGTTCGGCCCCTTCCGCGCCGCTCACTATTCCGGTCAACGCTCCGGGGCTACTTTACAGCCCTCGGACCCTGGATAATCCGACCGTCTACCCAGTCTCTCCATATCCCGGTCGCCTGCGCTCATCCATAATTGAGTCCTCTTCTCCGATTCCTTATCCTGCTATCGTTGAAGTTCCTGAAGGCACCGGGGATGATGTTCCCATCCCGGATTTTCCAGAGGTTGGACGTCCGGAGGATGAAGGCAGCGACGGAGGTGACGAGCATCCCTCGCACCATTCCGCTGGTCCTGTATCCCCTGGTGACCCTGACGGTCCTCTGACACCCTCCGATTCTGGTCCCCCTGCGGTCCTCCGGGCCCTCCGGGCGGTCCTCCGGGACCCGGACCCCAAGGCCAAGCCGCTCCTGCTCCCGAAACGCAGGATCAACTTCTAGAGAGCACGTTCCGATTCTTTCGGGACGCCGCCCAGCATTACATCACTCAGGGCTCTGCCCCACCACGCTCATCTGCTCGAATCTCCGAAATCCCGATCTTTTCGACGGCTCCGATACCGCCAAACTCCAGACTTTCCTCACCCAGTGCTATTTGCATTTTGCGGAGCGTCGGCAGGACTTTCCTACCGATGACGACAAATCTATTACATGATGTCGTACCTCCGAGGCACCGCTCAGCAGTGGTTCGAACCGAACCTCTACGACACCTCCGGAGTTCTTCCGGCCTGGGATGGAAATTTTCCTCGCTTCATTCAGGAGCTGCAGGACAACTTTGGTCCGCATGACCCCGTCGGGGATGCAGAGGATCTTATTCGGATGGTCCGGATGAAACACTCCGACCGTCTCGCCGTCTACATTGTGGAATTCGACCGACTCGCCGTTCTCACCCAGTGGGGCGATAACGCACTCCGGCACCAGTTTTATGAGGGACTCCCTCGCATCAAAGACGACATGGTTCATCATAACTATCCCAACACCTTGCTCGGCGTCAAAATGGTCGCTCGCCGGATCGACGCCTGCTACTGGAAACGCGAGACAGAGAAGCAGCGGGAACGTGAGCGCGAGAAAGCCTCCGGTTCCGGTTCCGGTGCACAGGCCGGTACCTCCGGGGCCACCTCTGGTGGACAGAAGGGCGGGAACAAGGGGCCTCCGAAGGCTTCCGCTTCCTCTCCCTCCAATCAAGCGACTTCCGGTCAGAAGTCGTCTGGCAACGCCAAACCCTCCGGCAATTCGAAACCCGCCACCGGTTCTCCTGCGGCTAAGGCAGCTCCGAAGCCTTACCGACAAGCTCGACAGCTCGGGCAAGCTCAAACAGGAGGAGCGGGATCGGCGTACTCGGTTGAACCTCTGCATGTTCTGCGGAGGCTCCGGCCACAAGGCCGAAGATTGTCGGAAGCGCCCCGGAAATGCTCAGGGCAAGGCCGCATCGGCCGAGACCCCCTCCGAGTCAAAAAAATAGACAGCAGCTTGGATACCTCAGCACCTGGTCCGAGTTGCGTTGACTCCGAGGTGCTTTCCGAGGTCCGTCTCAACGCTTCCGCTCTTTCCCTTAATGCCCTTTACGTTGACGTTTTTGCATCTACCTTCCGGCCGGACTTTATTCATACTATTACGGAGTCATGTTCAACCATACTCCAGTCTCTTGTACAACGAATTGCCTCGGGATTCAACTCCCGCTTACGGACTCTCATCGACTCCGGTTTCTTCGCATTGTTCTATATCCACGAAAATCTGTGAATTGAACGGTTTCACCACGTATGCGGTTGCTCCGGTTCGCCTCCGGTATCTCGACGACTCTTCATCCATCATTAATCGGCAGCTCCGACTGCTTATCCGATTCCCCTCCGGCGATGTCCAATCCTTGGAATTCTACGTCACCCGTCTTGACTCTCCTTGCGACCTAGTGCTTGGATACAGCTGGCTCACCCGCATTAATCCGTTGATTAACTGGTCCGACGCCACAATCTCCTTCCAGCCCGTACTTCCGGAGTTTCTGTGTCGACACAACAGGCTTCTACGCCTGATCATGTTTCGGTTGCTCCGACTACGGACGAAGTCCCTCCGCTCTGCAGCCCCGGCCGAGGTCCTTACACCGAACCCCCCGACGTCTTCGCCATCTCCTGGTCCTTCTATGGGCACCTCCGATCCTTCGATGGACGTTTCGGAGGCCTCCGAGCCTCGTCCATTCTCTGCCCCTCCCCTCGTTTCCCTCGTATCCGCCGCGGCATATGCCTCCATTATTCGAGACAAGGACAACATCCAGTATACCTTGCGTGCCACACTGACCGACACCGTTCATGGTCGCTCCGGTACCACCGAAGCTCCGGACCTCTCCGGACTTCCTCCGGAGTACCACGACTTCGCCGACGTCTTCTCTGAGGAGGAAGCCTACAGCCTTCCACCTCATCGAGAATTCGATCTCAAGATTGAGACGAAGGACGGCGAGGTTCCACCCATCGGTCATGTCTATTCCCTTTCCCAAAACGAGCTGGTCGCTCTGCGGGAGTTCATTGACAAGAATCTGAAGTCGGGATTCATTTACCCGTCTCGGTCTAGCCCATGGGGCTCCGATTCTCTTCGCGAAGAAGAAGGACGGTACCCCTTTGGCTTTGTGTGGACTACCGCGGACTTAATCGGATCACGAAGAAGGATCGTTATCCTCTTCCGTTGATCTCGGACCTTCTCGACGCACCTGGAAAGGCACGCATTTACACTAAACTTGATCTCCGGCATGCTTATCATCTTCTCCGAGTTGCCGAGGGCGACGAGCCCAAGACAGCATTTTGCACACGCTACGGGTCCTACCAGTTCCGAGGTTGTTCCGGAAGGCCTTACCAACGCTCCAGCGGCCTTCCAACAATTCCTGAACACTATCTTCGCCGACTTGCTCGATGTATACGTGGTCATCTACTTGGACAACATTCTTGTCTACTCCGACGACCCCGGCCAACCATACTGCGCATGTCCGAGAGGTGCTAGCTCGCCTCCGGAAGGCTGGACTCTATTGCAAACTTCCGAAGTGCGAATTCGGAGTTGACACCTGTGAATACCTCGGGTATATTTTATCCCCCGAGGGCTTCCGGATGTCTCCAGAGAAGATTGCCGCTATCACGGATTGGCCGACACCTCGTAAGGTCAAGGACGTTCAATCGTTCCTCGGCTTCGCGAACTTCTATCGACGTTTCATTTTCGCTTACTCGGCGATCACCGTCCCGCTTACTCGGTTGACGCGTGGCGAACATCGCATGGAATTGGTCGGAAGACTGTCAGCTCGCCTTTGACAGTCTTAAACGAGCCTTTACGGAAGCTCCGGTGCTATCGCACTGGATACCCGACCGACAGATCACCATCGAGACCAACGCTTCCAACTACGCCATCGCCTCTATCCTCTCGATCACCGGGGATGACGGCGATATTCACCCCGTTGCGTTCCGATCCCGTACTCTCGGACCTTCGGAGCTCAACTACGACACCCACGACAAGGAGTTACTCGCGATCTTTGATGCCTTCACCACTTGGCGTCACTATCTCGAGGGTTCCGGCACTCCGGTCGACGTCGTACGGACCACAAGAACCTCGAATACTTTGCGACTTCGAAAATCCTCATTGTCGCCAAGTTCGATGGTCCGAATACCTCTGCCATTTTATATGGTAATCCGGTTCCATCCGGGTAAACTCGGAGGCAAAGCCCGATGTGTTAACTAGACGATGGGACGTCTACCAAAAGAGGGGGATAAGACTTACGTCATGTCAATCCTTATAATTGTCGTCCCATTTCACCCACGAACAGCTCACCGCGTCACTCCGGGCAACTCTTCTCAAGGAAATTGTCCTCCGAGCATCCGTCATTATGGATGTTGAGAAGCTCCACTCCGACATTCGATCTCACCTCAACGACGATCCTGCCGCAGTCACCGGTCTCACCGCCGCGACCTCCGGCACAACTCCGCGCTGGACCATCAATCCCACTGGCCTACTCCGACTGGACGAGCAAATTTATGTCCCACTCACCTCCGGACCAGCTCCGACCGGAGCTCCGAGTACGTGTTCTGCAGCATAAGCATGATCACATTCTCTCTGGCCATTTCGGAGAGAATCGGACTCTCGCAATTGTCCGCCGCGAGTACACTTGGCCGGAGGTTCGGACTTTTGTCCGAGACTACTGTCGATCGTGCATACTCTGCAAGCGCAACAAGAAACTCAGCACCGACCTTACGGATTGCTGAAACCCTTCCAGTGGCCGATCGGCCCTGGCATTCTATTTCCATCGACTTCATTGAGCAACTTCCCCTTTCTGGCATTTATGACGCCGTTCTCGTCATTGTTGATCGGTCTTCAAAGCAGGTCATTCTCGTACCCTGCAATCAGCACATCGACTCTCCGGAACTTGCCCGGCTTTTCCTTATTCACGTCTTCTCCAAACACGGTGTCCCCTTCCATGTCACTTGCGATCGGGGCTCCGGAATTCGTTTCCTCCTTCTTCCGATCGTTGGGCCAACTGCTCAATATGGAGCTTCATTTCACCTCCGGTTATCATCCGGAGGCTGACGGACAAACGGAACGCATGAACCAGACCGTGGAACAGTACATCCGGATCTATTGCGCTTACCAGCAGGACGACTGGCACCCGCTTCTTCCTCTCGCCGAATTCGCCTTGAACAACTCTCCGAGCGCATCTACCGGAGTTTCTCCGTTCTTCGCAAACAAAGGCTACCATCCGGCCATCACTGTCCACCCGGAGCGCGATGTCGCGAACATGTACGCCAAAGATACGCAGTCGACCTTCAGGATCTCCATCAGTATCTCCGTGAGCAAATCACTTATGCTTCGGAGCGTTATAAAGAGACCGCTGACCGAAAACGCATTCCGGACCCTCGGATGGCAAATCGGCGACTGTGCGTTCATCTCGATCAAGTACCTCCGGACGAAACGTCCGACTCCGAAATTTTCGGAGACTCACCTCGGACCTTACGAAGTCATCGCTAAGCCGTCTGCGGCTTCCTACACCATCTGTCTTCCAAATCTCTCCAACAAGTTCATCCGGTCTTCCACATTTCCCAACTCGAACCTCACTTTCCGAATCCTTTCCCCGGTCGTGAGGAACCGCCTCCGGCGGCCGTCGAAATCATCGACGGCGAGGAACACTTCGAGATCAAGCAAATTGTTGACTCGAAGATCGACCGACGGTTCCGGACTCGACTCCGATACCTCGTCGAGTGGGAAGGCTACGAAAACACCGATGAGCAATTCAGTTGGGTCAGCAAGGACGATGTCGACGCTCCGGAGCATATCGACAATTTCCATCGTCGCTTCCCTAACAAGCCTGGACCCGACGTTAACGTCCTCCTTTCGTTCCGCATCCTCCGGTCACTTTCGGAGTTCCTCCGAATATCAACTTAATTCACAAAAAATCCAAGAAAATATTTGTTGAGTCTCAAGAAAATTATATATACATATGACTCATTTCATTCCCCCCTATATCGTCGCGATCGGCGGGATAAATCCTTGTCCGAGTCGACATTATATCAGCCTCCCCTTCTGGTCGGGGTCGGCGTCCATTTCCTCTTCCTCCGGGGTTTTCCCGTTCCCCTCCGACTCCAACTTCTCCCCGACCTCCGACTCCTCCGACTTCCTCCGCCGCTCTCGGAGCTTGACGAATAGCCAACCAAGGCCTCCGGCATGGGTGCCAAGGCCTCCGGTGGGGTCAGCACATCCTCCGGCGTGGTCGCCACAGCCTCCGGCGTATCGGCGTCATTGACTTCAACCGATACGCTCTCCGAGACCCCAGGTGTCGTCGTCGAGGTCCTGCGAGCTCAACCTCGCCAGACTCCTCCGAATTCCTCCGGCGTCTTCGACCTCTTCACCAATCTCTTCCTCTTCGGTTCGGACTCTTCTGAACTCTCGGAGTCTCCACGGATCGGAGCCTTCTTCTTCTTCTCCTTCTCCGCGGACTCTCGATCGAACTCTAGCGCCTGCTCGGCATCGGAGAGCCACTGAGGCCATTCGGCGCGCGAGGGGAATTGCTCCCTCGCGCCGGTGAACAACCCAGTCACCGCCCAGTGCATGGCATATAGCTGTCTCCGACCCTGCTCCGCATCCCTCCGAACCGCTTCCAACTGTCGGTCCATCCTCCGCAAAGATACGCGGAGGTCATCGATGCGCGTCGTGCGCATCGGATCTCCGACGGACTCCGGAAGGATCTCCACGTCCGAGTCGTTCGACTCGGCGTAGGATCGCGCTTGGCGGCGATGGACGCGCTGTTTCTTCTTCGGCCGACTTGGGCCTGCGGCTCCGAGCACTTCCGAGCTCCGAACCTGCTCGGCGCAATGCTTGTTGGGACGGGGATTGGGAACCTTGACTATCGAGCACTTTTGTTTCTTGTTCCGACACCTGTTGCAGGCATGATTGGCGCCTGGTTCCACGACGCATGGGACGCGTTTTCCCGGCATCGTTCGCACACTAAATCACCTCCGGTTAGAAAAAAATCCACCTCCGATAACTGCGGCGCACCTTCACCCTCCGACATTTCCTTGTCGCTGTCGTCCTCGTCGTTCGGAGAGCCAATGCTCCCATCCTTGCTCGCCGACTCCCCCCCGCTGTGCGTCGAGCACGTCCAGTTCGTCGTCCGCCTCCCTCCGATTGATCCTAGCAGCGGCGGCGAGCCTCGCCGCCGCCTCCGCCAGCTCTGCCTCTGCCACCAATTTCCTCTTCTCCGCCTCCTCCATCATCTCCTTGAGCTCCTGGAGCTCCGCCTCCTTCCGAGCGGCCTCGCGCTCTCTCCAACGCTGTTGTTGGTCCGCCTCGACCTCCGCCGACGTGGCGTGGCCCTTGCCCTTGCGGTTGCCGTCCTTGTTGGGGCCGTTGCCCTTGCGATAGTCTCCGGCGAAAGGTGGCATGTCGGAGTTCGGAGTGCGGAGAGTGGAGGGCGGAGGTGGGGGAGCGGAGACAAGAGTTGTTGATGGTTCCTGCGGCAAAAGTCAACAGCACGTGATTTTTTGATCTGACTCACTCGGAACCGTGGACACGCGTCATCACACGTCATCGGACTTTGGCGGATTCCCTCGGCCTTCGGCACATCCGCCGACCCTTAATTGATGCACACTGGCAGGGCTCCCTTGTGTTCCTTGAGGGCAAGGAACGCAAGAGGGGGATACTGTTATATTCGTGCACACGGACTTTGGTCCGTCTCCGACTTCCAGCCTCCGACCTCCGACATCCGAATGTTCGGAGGTCGGAGACGGAAGATCATCGGGTTTTTACGCAATGAAGGTTTACTGAGTGTTTCCCGTTTATCCGTTTTTCCGTTTCCTTCTTGACTTCTCGTTTATTGTTTTGCTTAGTCATCTTACTTCTTCAACCAAATTTGGACTCTCGCTTATTGTTATGTTTTGATCTACCATATTTGGGTTAACAATAACGGACTTAGTATAAATACACTTTAATATCCTCATGTACTTTAGTTTGATTATAAATGTTGCTTTGCTCCTTGCTTTGCTACCGAGTCTTCCTCCGGTGTCCCTTCGGACTTCATCATCCTCCGTCTTATCCATCGGCCTAGGATAGTACACACACCCTGACCTTCCTGTGGTGTTCGCGCTCACCTCCGATATCTCCGACCTCCGACCTCCGATATTTCAACCGGAGACCTTCGGTGATAGCCCCCTTCATCGGCACGGGATATAACAGGTCCTGCGGCGTCTTCTTGTCACGAACCCAGGTGGCGTGATGCCAGATTGGAGTGGCTGTCTGTGGGATTCGGCTGTCCTGGTTACACCGCAGCATGGGTCGTGCATGTAATGAAACTCGGAGGCGATGAAGAAACATTGCGCGCGCAGCGGCCACCAGATGTACGTCTGCCAGGCCGAAGACATGTGCGGGCGCTTGGAGACGGAGCTCAGCCTACTGCAGAGGGTCGTAGTGGCAGGCATGAAGCCGGTCCAGACAGCGAAACTTGCAGAGCATGTCGAGATAGCTGTGGGGATGCGAGCAATGGTGCTCCTCAATATTTCTACGGAGGGGGATTTGGCGAACGGTACTCGGGGCGAGGTGGTCTACATCAAGCTGGATGCCAGAGAGCTGTATCCGTTGCGTGAGGATCCAGCAACGGGCGCAATCCTGTTGTGTTACCCGCCGGCCGTTGTTTTCTTCAAGCCTGATACATTTTCGTTCCCATTGTTCGAGGGACTGCCCGCTGGAGTGCTACCGAACATTCCCTCTAAACTGGGCTTCAGCATCAAGAAGCAGGGAGGGGGAAGTGTCACCATTTACCGCAGGCAGATGGCAATGACGCCCGGGTATGCATTCACGGACTATAAATCCCAGGGACAGACAATAGAGTACGTTCTCGTGGACCTAGAGCCGCCGCCGACGTCGGCGCTGACACCGTTCAATGCCTACGTGGTGTTGCCGCGCAGTCGAGGTCGGGGTACTATTCGGCTTTTGAGGGGATTCAATCAGAAGCTGTTTACAACCCACCCGTCACAACAGCTGGCCAAGGAAGACAAGCGGCTGGATCAGTTGACGAGGCAGACTCAGGATATGATGGAAAGGAAATGGATTCCGGAGTGAAGCGTATGAAAGCGTAGGCAAAAGTTGTGACCACGTCACAGTTGGTCGGATCGGACGGGTAGTTTGCATATATTTGTTCTGTCAGATCAGGGCAGGAGAGCAAGGAGTCCTTCTAAGTGGGGTTTGGTCATGTTAAGAGCTGAGGGCAAAGCAAAAATCAAGCGGTAGAGTGTCAGATCGATGGGCCATCATGATCAAATGATATAAAGATGGTATAATACGGAGGGTGGGAGACCTTAGCAAAGCAAGGTTACTTAAAGCACTGGAGACAGGAATATAAATATCATTGATTCTATGCACCAAGCCAAGTCAAAAAAATTCCATCCGAAGAGGGAGATGGGGGCAAAAAATTGGTGCATCTTCCCGCACGAAGCGGGTCGACGGCACGGCAACGGATGGAACGACCACAAAAAATAGAGTGCGCAACAAATAGCCTCGTCTCCTCCACGCCCAGATCCATCCCGGTGGCAATCGATAACTTGACGCAAGTTGGCGATGGATCCGAGCTGCAGACTCCGATCCTACCACTGTATTCCATCGACGCGGAGGAACACCAACGTGTCCGTTGCCACATAGGACAGGTGTCTTCGACCATCAGGGCAGGGGTTAGCGTCACCCCTTAGATCTCAGCCGAGGAGCAGGGTCATCGGAAGACAACCGCATCGAGCGCGTCGATGCACGCGTGCGCGAATGCAGGTCAGCCGCAATGTCTCACCCACCCAGCTTTCCATGAAGGATCGCCAGGAGGGAGCTTGTGGCCCCAGCAGACGCCACGTGCTCTCCCTTACGGTACACGGCGGCCTGCGGGACGATGGGGGGATTCGGATTCAAGGAGTCGTACAGGTCATCACCGGCGGGGTCGAATGTTCCTGGAGTACATCAGCGTCTGAAGGGGAGCATTGGCGGCGGCCTTGGACGAAGGGAAATGTCAGCGAGGAATCGACGATGTGCAAGCGCGGAGACATACGACAAGAAAAGGGAGCCTGCGAGCTATACTGACCACCAATGTTAGCAAAGCTCAATAGCGACTGTTCTACTTACACCTGGCGGGCGCTGGTAAGGGCGAAGAACGGGGCTGGTGGTGGTTTGGGACAAGAGACGTTCGGCAAAAACCGAAGCGGCTGACAGAGATTTGAGTATCGTCTCTTTCTTCCGAAATACAGCTCCACTGACTTAGCTAGGGCTGTGCGCAGGCGCGGAGAAAGCCTTGAAGAACGGAAAATAGATCGCGCAGCATCTGCGTCGCGCGCCAACTTGAAGCGCAGAGATGACGACTCACGAGGATGTGGGCTACGCGGAGTCAGTGGAAGCACATTTGCGTGGAAACTAAGAGCCACGCTGGTCGGAGAATTCAACGAGCACGCTTGAGGTGGGAGGGAGAAAGTTTGGAACAATGGAAGCCCGAAGCGGCAGATACACGATCACGTGAATCACCCGAAGCGCGTCGGATTTGGACTCACGATGTTCAAGCCGCAAAACCAAGCAAGATTACCCCCGCTGGACAGAGCAGCGGTTCGGTTCCGGGATGAATACCCGAGTCGTGATTCGGGTCACGGGCACATGGTTGATAACGTCGCATCGCATCGATGAAGTCGCGTCAACTTTGGGTCAATCTTGAAGGTCCTCGCAACCTCTACATCTGTCCATTCTAACTATTTCTCTATACGGGCTCGAGTTTGATTCTACCATTGAATTTTCATACTCTCTTCTGGATTTCATATCATCGTCCTCGGCTATGCAACACTTATTCTCCACTCCTTCGGCTCTCAGCGTTCCAAGCTTTATAGAGGAGCTGGCTTGTCGCACCGCCTTCGGACAACTCGGAAAACTCTCCATTCCATTTGACGATGTCGTCATCGGAATGGTCCGAGTCAGCCACTGCTCTGGGTAGTATAAATTCCGCCGATTGTCTCCGTGTTTTCCCCCACCCTCTTGCTCTCGAACGCCTATCATCTCCATGTGCCAATCTTCCCGAGTTCAAGTGCGCTATTTTCGCTTCATCCCCTCGACGCTCTACTGACCACCACACCGTCTTTACATTGCCAGCTTCGTTGCTCTGTCCGTCTGAGCCACAGGCCCACTGATCCCTTTTCAGATACCCAACAGTGACGGCCGCACGACCTCTCTGAATCCCCCCGGAACTCCATGGACGCCTGGGCTACCAGAAGGGAGTGCGCTGGTGTTTGTGACGCGCACGGGCTACCCATTCCGGTGATCTGGCTTCGGTCAGCAGAGTTGAAATGGTGAGGTTGCCGTACGTAGTTCCCATTCGTGCAAAGCGTTTCATGTCGTCTCGTACGATGCTCCTTAGACCGAGGCTTCGGCCAAAGACGTCGATTGGAACCACCTTACCGTGCGCGGCCGAGCAAAGGTGCTAGGAGAGCTATCGTCGCGGGTCCGATCCATCACTACACCGAATTGATTCGATGGGGCGGATTAGAAGGCGAGGGAGAATCTCAGTCGCGTCGCGGTTCCGTTGTCGTTCCCATTTTTGTGGCTGAAGAGGTCCCACGGGACGGAGTGCCCCCTTATCGTGGGCCGTGGGTTTGAGGCGAGCGCATCTGCGCGAACCGACCAAGCGCACTCCAAGATTATTTTTTTGTACTCTTTGAATTATTCCTTCTCAAGTCGACTGTTCTTTCAGAGCATATTCGAAACGGCGAGAATTGGTTTGGAATTAGAACATTGATCGACTTGTCGAATCAATCACACATCTCTCTCTCTTTTACCCACCACCCCCTTCATTCGCGCGATGTGAGTTACTTCATTCACCTCTCTGGTATGCTGTATCTCATGGATATCAAAGACCCCCATCCCCGCCCAGTTAAACCAATGCCCGACAACAACCATCGCCGCGTCAGTCGTTCGCCAGTAACCGATGCTTCCAGTCGCCTGGAACCCGCTCAGTCGGTAGCCTTCCCTCAGGCCAAGACAGTTTGCAACCTCCCCGAGGACACCTTAACGCGGGTAAGTAAGCCAGCGTGCATCGCCAGGCGGCCATGCTGAATATTCTAGGTCTACCGCGATCTTCTTCCTTCAGACCTGCTCGCGTGGGCGAGAACATCCAAACCGCTCCGCTCATTCCTCATGAGCGAGGCGAGGTCTCACCGCGTCTGGGCCCGCTCATTCTCCAATATCTCTGGCTCTATCCCTTGCCCCCCGGACCTCCACCTCCCCGCCTACGCGGCTCTCTGTTACTCTAAAACATGTCAAGTGAGTCCACTGGATGTCTACCAGCGCTCTCCTGACATCGCCTAGGGGTGTAAGAAGAAGGCGCCCAAGGTGGACTGAGACCTCCGTGTCCGACTCTGTCCTCAGTGCACTACCAAACTGTACGTCAGCTCGTTCAGCTTGTGGCCAATTTTGACTAGACGGCAACCTAGCGTGGTCACGTTCAAGGGGAATTTGGGCCAACTCACCGTGGTTCCTAATTGGGAAGCCACGGCATCAGTTGCCCAATTGGGACATCGGTGGCCTCGTCCAAGCGCGTCCTGCCTCTCTGGGCCCCATTGTACGTGTTCCAGTGGCAACAATGCATGTATTTATCCTCTCTCTGCTATACCACCACCTTCACCCATCCTCTAAATGTCTGCTCACTTTTATCTTCGAGAATGAGAAATTCGACATCCCGACTGCTGCGACTGGTCCCGCCCCGCCCTCCAGCGCGCTCCCGGGCCCCGACGCCACCGCTACTGCTTCGAATTATTGCAGCAAATTTAGATGGGGAGGGAATTATGTTCCCCCAGAGCAAAAACCGGCTTTTAACGCGCACAGTACCGCAGCCGCTGTCCCGATCGCGCAGCTCAAAATTATCCTGGAGCAGCGCACATTTATAAATACTATGTACCACCCCGACTCCAGTGCCTCCTTATCCAGTCCTCTGATAGACGACCACATTTTCCCCCTCGACATCGAGGCTCAGGATAGGGCAGCGGCGATCATGACCCAATATGGCCTCGATAATCATTCCCGAGACTCAGCAGATTACAGAAACGAAAGCAGTACTCTTACGGGATATATTGAATTTCACTCTACCTGGAATAGATTCAACTTGATTAAATTGTCTTGACTGGGGGAGATACGGTACAAGCAAGGACTCGGCAAGAATAGCGCACCGCGAGATAGTGGCATGAGACTCATTGAACGCTGAATGCGGAAGACAATGGTCCGCATTGGGTTCGGACATCGTCGGACATCATCGGACGAGGGCCTTGCTGTGATGGCCGTGGCTTCCCAAATAGGAAGGACGGTGAGTCGGCCCGACGTCCCGTTCAAGGAGGGTTCGCCCCCCGCCTTCGTCTCGGACCCGACAGTTCGGATCAAGGACTTGGTGCATATCCGCCCCCCGAGTCAGTCCAAACGTTTTGTATCTTCCTTATCCGATGTACTAACCCATCCGGTAGCGTTCGGGAGCGGATATCTACGGGAGGAGTTTTCCGATATGCAGGAGACGTTCAATGCCCTAGAAACAAACCAACGCGCGGCGCGGCATTCGTCGCTACGACGGCGGCGGCGCTCAGCGAAGGCCGCATCGTAAGCGCGCCCACTACTTTCCGTATTCCCGCTCAAGATCTTTGGCAGCACGCCCGCAAAATACGCGAGCTGGAGACGAAGGCGGCGGAAAAGGAGGCGGCAGAGAACGAAGTGATTCTCGTTGCGCGGGAAGCAGCGTGCGTTCCCCTTCATCCTGTCAAGCAAATCCTTTCTAACTAACGTTGGACTCGAAGGATCCGCAAGAAACTCTACTCCTTGGGATGGGGGGACCAGCTCGCGGCGCTCAGGGACGGCGAGCTCTCGCGGCTCAAAGTCGTCAATAAAGTACGACCTTTGACGGACGACCTTTGACGGACGACGGCGAGTGCCTTGCGCTTCCCAATTTCCACCTTCGCTCATGCCAGTGGTTAACAGATTGGAACGTCGTCCGCCCGCACCTTGTCGCCTTTATGGAGCACGTCAAGGCCCGGGTGGAAGCACGCAAGAAGAAGGAGCTGGAGAAACTCGCACACATTCGTTTTAATGAAGGACAGCAAAGGTTGCGCTCGGGCGCCGCAGCCGTGGCGACGCGATGGAGTGGCAAGAGAAGTAATTGAACTCATTACTATTGCTTGAAAAGCTACAGACTATTAGTATGGCTACTATCATTTGCATGGGATGGACTTTAAATATTTCGGATATTACTGTACTGGAAATGCAATAGGATTGTATATGAACATGTCATGGCGATGTATATGTCTTCTTTGGAGCGCCGACTGACCAGGTCGGGCTTTTCCTCCACCGCCACATTCTTCGCGTCTTCAGCACGGCGCGGATTGAGCTACCGGCGAAGACATGGAGTCAGAAACGCGAGTGCGGAATGAAGGGCGGGGCGTCGGGAACCAGCTGAGGAGCCCCGCAAGTTGGTGTCGAACGAAGCGAAGAGTTGCGGTAACAGCGACCTCGGGACAAGGCCAGCGCCGAACCGAGCTATATGGTTGCGATGAGTCGTGTCTCGCAGAAGAGCGTAAAAGGAACTGACCAGGAAGAGGGCGCTCGAGGAGTGAGCGTGGTCGCGAGTTGAAGCACCGAGTCGGAGGAGCGGCCGGAGGACTCAGGAGCACTGTGCGGTGTAGATGAGCGGGTTTCGCGGATGCGGGACGGTGTTTTCGGGACTGGAATGATGATGAGCTCCAATTCGCAATCGTTGTAGGAGACTTTACCAACCGAAATTGTAGAGGTCCGAATTATATCCGCGTATTATACCATGGGGTGGCAAAGTCCGTTACGTCGAGAACCCCATGAGCCCCGCGGAGGCACGTACTTGTACCCTTGAGTTTGTCCTTGCTAGTGACGACGAACACTGTCGGTGGTGGGCAGCGCATGTTGGAGGATTGGACTAGCTTAGGGATTCTTGAATGTCTTGCAGGGCCAGAGCTTGTAGCACTCGATGATCGCAGCGGAAGGGCGCCGGAGCGTTTGTAACTTGAAGGAAGAGGAGATGTGGGAAGTGCTCAAGGTTTGTGGGCTGCTGCTGCGTCAAACTGGTCGCTGTAGAAGGTTGGCAGACTTAGCTCGAGCACGGGGAAATATCAAGAGATATATATTCAAGAGGAGCGGTCATGTTACGAGGGATCTATACAAGGAAACAGGTAAGAACGCGTGATTTAGGTGGTTCGCGGCGAAGCGCTCACCGTACTACGTTTGAGCGCTGTTCTCGTTTTTAAGCAAACTCTGAATCAAGGGCGAAACCTCCTGCAAGACTTTGGACGCTGTGGGGCGGTCCTCGGGCCTGGGACGCATCAATGAGCTTCTCGTACTGTTCATACCTGGTTCGTCGACGTGCATCAAGTTAAACCACTGTTTGTCGAACGCATCAGCGAAGCGCGTGCGTTCACAGTGGGAAAACAGACTCACGCTCCGTCCCTCCTCCATCTCGGACCGCAGTACGTTACCCAACATACAAAAGTCCGCGACGCAGACGCAGGAGATTCTTCGTGGGGCGTAAGTCGTCGTAATACTACATATAAATCAGGCTCAGACCGTGTGCAGGCAACATGTTGGCGCAGAGCAGCCATGAGGTTCCGTACACCGGTCAATGGCTTGTATTTGCTTCCACATTTGCGCGTCTGCGTGAAAAGCTGCCGATATCAGAAATTTCAGTGCGCACCAGGAGTGTTGCTTTCATAGACTCTTTTATCCGGTCAGACGAAGGTGTCTTCTCGCTTGGATTCGAAGGCACCGAGCATTTCACCTAGAACTCTCCAAGACCTCCTGGGCGGGACCCATCGGCTGTTTTCTTCCATGGCCCGTTGTCGCTGCGTTCCGCCACATTTGGTGTGACCTTCAACGCCGCATTTATATCGCGGAAGCCGATGTGGTCGCGTTTCCAGTCAATGAATTTCAGAAAATTGAAGACACGAAAAAAACTGCACAAGCAGCGCAGCTGCTGCGTAGCGTCGCGGTCACGTGCCAATTGTGTCACGACGCGTCCTCGATCCTCCTCGGCGTTCCGCCGATTTCATTGCGATTTTTGTCATGGTTCTCAAGGTTATCATGTATCCTACTTGGCTGTATCACTGTTTTTTCTGCTCGGGGCCGCGTCGCCTCAGTCTCAATTGTCGCAGTCAATTAATTCTGCTTAATTTTCGTATTACCAACGTATTACTCCCTTCATCTCGACTTTCCAAGCTCCGGAGAAGACCTCGCTTGTAGCACTGCCTTCGGACGACTCGGCAAACTCTCCATTCCATTTGACGATGTCGTCATCGAAAGGGTCCGAGCCCGAGTCAGCCACTGCTTTGGGTAGTATAAATACTGCCGATTGTCTCCATGTTTTTCCCCACCTTCTTGCTCTCGAGCGCTCATCTCCAGTCCTTCCGTGTGACAATCTTCCCGAGTTCAAGTGCGCCATCCTCACTTCATCGCCTCCACGCTCTATGTACTGACCACCGCGCTGTCCTTAGGCTGTCAGCTTCCCAGTGCGTCGTGCGTTCCTCCGAGCCTCGAGCCCACTGATCCCTTTTCAGATATCCCAAGGTGACGACCGCACGACCTCTCTGAACCCCCCCGGAGATCCATGGACGCCTGGGCTACCAGAAGGGAGTGCGCTGGCGTTTGTGACGCGCACGGGCTACGCTTTCCGGCGATCTCAGGAGAGCTGGATTGATGAGGTTGCCGTGCGTAGTTCACATTCGTGCAAAGTGTTTCATGTCGTTTCGTACGATGCTCCTTAGACTGAGGCTTCGGCCAAAGACGTCGATTGGAACCACCTTACCGTGTGCAGCCGAGCAAAGGTGCTAGGAGAGCCATCGTCGTGGGTCCGATCCATCACCACACCGAATCGATTCGATGGGGCGGACTAGAGGGCGAGGGAGATTCTCAGTAGCGTCGCGGTTCCGTTGTTGTTCCCATTTTTGTGGCTGAAGAGGTCCCACGGGACGGAGTGCCCCCTTATCGTGGGCCGTGGGTTTGAGGCGAGCGCATCTACGCGACCCGACCAAGCGCACTCCAAGATTATCTTTTGTACCACTTGAATTGTTCTTTTCTTTCTCCAGTCAACTGCCGCGAACCTTGAAATCAATGATTGAATCTTCACGTTGCGGTATCTCTGTCCACCATCACCGCCTTTATCTTCGTCTCGCGCTTCACCCAACCTATCAGTTCCATATCCCTCATGGATTTCGACGAAAACACAATAGCCACCTTCACGTCGAACATCGCTTAGTACCTGACACTCGGAACAAGTGATTTCAGTCCACCAACCCAAGTCGCTCTTCCATCCGGCCCAATACCTCCCTGTCGGTAGTTTTCGCGTCCAAGAACCGCTCGGCCGTACTACCGCCGTACTATGTCCACCACGATCCTCTGCATTCGGGCCGCTTGGCGAGGTCCCGCAAACCCCTGCGCCATTCCTCGTAAGGCGAGGTTACAGTACGTCTGGACACATCCAATCTCGCCGCTTGTCCTGCGGTCCGATATGTCCCCTGGCAACCAGGACCTCGCGCGGAAGCAGCTGTATCAGGTTTCGACCGAGTTACGCGGGCAGACCGACGACTTCAGTGAAGATCGCGAAGACAATAAAGTTCACGAATCATCTGGTGCGCCCTCTATTTTTCTCATCGTGTTCCTCGTTTGACCTCAAGTTCAGCCTCAGATTTATGGCTTGTTCGGCCTCGCCCTCGGTTGACGGCACAGATAGTATCGTGGGAGTCATACATCCTTCCGAACGTGCTGGTTCTTCTTCGTGATCGCGTCCTTCCGGGAATTCAAGCTTGGCCTGCCACCACCGAGTTCGCTCGCTCAAACTGCTTACGGGTGCTGATCGTGATTGGTCTGACGGTGTTGGTCTGCACAGGAACTACGAACATTTCGCCAATCACGAATCAATGAACGTAGACGGTTTGCAGTACGAATCACGGCATGGTCGCAGTCTCACAGTTTTACAAGTGTTCTACGGAAGTGAGCAGTGGTCATAGAACCTGATACGTGGTTCGTGAAGAACAAATGACAGTCTAAGTTGGACGACAAGAAATATTTGTCAAGATCATGAGGGAATTGATGCGAAGGATGGATCGGAACGCTATGAGGGGTGATGAGACGTGGGGATGGAGATGAATACTGGACGGCAAACCTGCTGCTACAAGAAAAGGGAACTGAACTGGGAGCTGCCTAGACATCTCGCAGTACGTCGCGGACTTTCCTCCAGCCCGTGTGGGAGGCAAGCAGTTGCGCGTCGGTTATATCCTCTGGAAGCTCTGTGTACAGCGTTTTGACCGTGTACAGATGAGGAAAGATGGTGGAGAGAAATTCAGCGACGGGGCGCGGTTCGTCGATAAGTGAGTATGCGACATGGAGTTGGCCCAGGCTGTGCTGGGACACTCGCTTGCGACCGTTGATTTTGATTGTCGGAACGACGGTGGCGTCGAAAGCGAGGTTGAGTAGCCGCAGAAGCGGGCAGTGCGTAGCGAATGCATATACACCCTCGAGTGTTACCCGAAGGCTCAGACGATAAGCGGGGTCGGGTGGGGTGGACAGTAATTCGATGAGCGGCCATGCACGAGCCATGTCGCCGACCGTAGCATCGTCAAGATCGACACCGATTACGTGTTCGAGGGTCACCCGGACGAGATTACGGAAACGAAATAGAGGTGTGAGGCTTCCACCTCCAACCGCAAATATGTCGAGCTCTTCTGCATTCATGGCCGGGTACCAGCCCTTGGCTACGGATATTGCCTGGAGCGAGGAATGCGAGCAATGGCTCGCCAAGGCAGAATAAAATTTTCGAGTCGTTTCCTCTGTCGGTGGCGTGCTGCGACCCCGTGATATGAGTTTGAACTCTACCAAGGAACAGTTTAGAAACTCGAGGAGTGCAGGGGCGCCATCCATCGTTTCGCACTCGAGCTTTGTAAGGGCGGGAAAATGGGGAGATCCGGCCGGAGGGCGAAAGGAGAGAATAGGTGGGTCAAAGGACATCAGCCACAGA
This sequence comes from Mycena rosella, assembly GCA_029378255.1. Lineage (NCBI taxonomy): Eukaryota > Fungi > Basidiomycota > Agaricomycetes > Agaricales > Mycenaceae > Mycena > Mycena rosella. The sequence continues at coordinate 148,283 of JARKIE010000211.1, read as the reverse complement.
TAGCGGAGGCCAGGGAGTTGAGATATATGGGACAAGGCTGCCTGCGTGAGGCCGGGCACGACCAATGATTCGACGTGGCGCAGCGCGCATATAAATTTCGAGATCACTGGCAAAGAATCCATTCTAGGAACGAAGGGAGTGCCGATGCTGACATTCCTCAGATTCGGACATTTGGCCGCCAGGGTCGAGAATATGGAGAGTTTGGGGATAGCGTCGATACGGAGGGAAATCTCCGTGATTCCTGAAGTGAGGAACAAGCCAACATGGTGGAAAGATTCCATGGTTGAATGCCAATCGAGTTTCTGCAGACTGGGAAATAGACGGCCCTCGGGGAACCGCAAACTCAGGATCTCGTAGACCTCCTGCATTTCTTACCGATCAGTGATGAATGACCTTACACGTTGCGAATAGAAGAGAAAGCGGTCCCAGTCGGCGGCGGTGACAGTTCGCTGCAGAACCTATATAAATCAGTATTAGAAAAAGAAAAAGAAATTGGCGCCTTGGAACTCACGATGTCAATTAGCGGGTCGGAGTCACCGTCGTCGTCGATAGTCTCTGTGATATTCCATAGATCGTTTGGCATGGTTTTCAAGAGATTGACGAGGGTGCCCTGGTGCCTCCACAGGACGTCAAGCGCCGGATTGAGAAAGACTGTGGAAGTTCTAGCAAGCTGAGAGAGATTTCGGCGCATGTGCGTGGAGGATGCGAGTCCACCCGGGGCCACCTGTGCACATATCATCTCCACCACTTCGACGATTAGCAATGCATGATGCATTTCGAGTCTCGACGATGAGTTTCGACCGCACGGGTACCGAGCCGCGCAGAGTCGGGCAGAGTCTTGCGGCGATATCAGTCAATTGATAGTAGTCCGAGTGGAAAAGCGTCGTACCTGTGGCGAGAGGATCCTTCTCGTTCTCGCACTGAGCACGGCCGTGGCAGTTTGGTGGCAGTTGATTAGGCCTGGATCGACGCGACGCGATCAATTTGATGGTTGCGAGCGGATCCGGCCGTTCAAGAATGTCAACCACAACTTGAAGTACTAGAGCCAAACGCAACAACTATTTATTCGCATGCCTTCGTCAGCGGGTTCTAATGATGACCTCAATCTTGATTAAATACATTCAAATGTCCGGGAGACCTTCATATATAGGATTACACTACTATTCCAGCTCGCTCGCGGGCTCAAGTCCAAGGAACTCGCTCATCTCCGGGGGCATGCCCAGGTGTCCTGCAGCGTGCACGCAATCAGAAAAGGGATCGCAAGGCCACGAAAAGACTTACATCGCGCGTCCCAAACGTCCCGGTATTAGATGCATACGGCTCAAGTCCAAGGCATTCGGCGACCGTGACGAGCTTGTAGCCCGCAGTTTGGAGTGCATTGATCACGTATGCGACCAGGTAATGCCTAGAGCAAAAAAATCGCTTACGCTTGTGCAAAACGTCGGACGTGAGGAATTATGACGTACGCGGTGTCCTCTGAGGAAAGTTCCGAGTCAGTCGAGGAGGAATAGGGCTGAATCTTTATTCTTACCTTCGGTTTCGTGGTTCAAAGCAAGGAGCGTTTTGGGGTTCTGTGCAATTTTGGCGTCGTAGTCGGTCTCGCTTTGCCTATAAGCTTCACCGACAGAGTCTCCGGAGCTGCGGCTCTTTAGTGCGGTCTCCATAGTAGATTATATCTGACGCACTCGAAGTCCCAGATGATGAGTTTCTTGCTTTCTTTGTACGCTATTTCGCGCACGAGAGCGTTGTACTCTCCGTAAGCTGGAGTGGGAAGTCAAGACCCGATAGGCAAAGATTACAGTTGGTCGACATACGGGGCCGCAGGAAATCCGTATGGATTCCCAATATGCTCTCCAACGCCGCTAGTAAAAAACACAGAATCAAAAGGATGGTCGGGGAAATGAATTGAGGCGACGTACAGTCCACCAGCTCAAACTCGCGGGTAACTGCAATGTGAGTGTTGTGAGCAAAGTAAACGAACCCATTTAGGCCAAGCACATACTCCGGGTGACATTCAAGCTTTTAAGATGAGGGTGCGACCATGTATGCGAGGCTATTTGATGCCCGGCCTTCCGGGATTCAATATACTCGTGTAAAACGCGCGAAGACAGCGAAGATTACCAAGAAGGTATATCTAAGGCTTGCCACCACGTCATCGTTATAAATGCAGTTATCTGGACTCGGTCAGAAACGACGGAGCAGAAACACCGAACCAACTGACAGTTGTTTCCATCTAAAAGATATTCAACTATTTTAGAAAGAATGCAGGCAGGCTGACGACGTACTGACGAAGAACGTCCCCTTGGCGTTATTTTGAGTGAGAAGGTCGCTGATGTAGGTCCTGGAAATACGGCGGCATCAGCATCATCGTTATACGCGCGGAAGGAACAGGGCCTCCTACATGTAAAGGTATGGCCCGTCATCCTGCGCGAGATTCAGTTCAAGTTCAAGGAAATAAAGATATAGGACGCACGAATGTGAGCGCGACGGTATTGTTCACTGTGCAGGCCTCGTATACCACGGCCATTGGAGCTGCACGATCGACAAGGGGGTTCGCTGAAACGAGGATGGCCGCCAGAAGGATTGCGAGCGTTTTTTCTAGCATGTTGAAGGAGAGAAATGCGGAGGAGAGGAAGTAATGACCAACGAAGAGAGAGCTGGAGAGAGCTGGCAATAGCCAACCCAGAGCGAGCCCGTATTTATACACCAGCGCCAAAACCGATAGCAGTAAAACCGCCGACTGAAAAGACGGAGATGAGTCGGCAGAGTTTTCTAAGCGGCAAAGACGTCGCCTGAAACACGGCCCAGGGAAGATTAAGTAAGAGGCGCCTTATCCTCGGCCACAGGATCGCCCGAGCCGCTCAAGGAAATTAGACAGCGACGATTTGTGGCAGGCGAGTGGAGTCGGCTAAGCGCCGGGATGGCTTGAGAGCACATAGCATGTGCTCGAGAATTTGGAAGGTGGCGCGGAGGAACCCGAAGGGGAATAGTTTTCGTTCAGTGCAGCGGTCAAGGTTGAGGCGGCGGGGACTTTGAGCGGCAACGCTGGTACTTGTTTCGCCCTATTAACTTGCACCCCGCTCACGTAAAATTCAAGAGGCGACGATATGTAGCCCGCTAGCGGAGTCGGCTATATCACGATAGCCCGGGGGCACCTACCGTGGCTCGTTAATTGGAAGTCCGGCGTGCAGGATGCGGCCAGTTTGCGGATGTGCCGCCAAGGTTGAGCTGAGGGGCTTTGAGTGGTGTTGCTGGAACTCGTTTCAACCTAGCAAATGAGCTACACACATCAACATGACGGCGCCCAATAGATATCCCAGATGTAGTAAAATGTGTTGGAAAATTGACCCCACTCAGGGACGGTTGAATCCAAGGGTACCACCAGCTCGAGGGGCGCCTCGTCCTCACCGCTCGAGCCGCTCAAGGAAAGCAGACACCGACGATCTCCGGCAGGCAAGTGGTGCCGGCTATGTGCCGCAATAGGGCGGTACATAGCGTGTGTAGCATGTGGTCGAGAAGCGGACGTTCGGAGCTTTGGAGAATCCAGGAGGCGGCCACTGCCGGTGGTGGAGGATTTACTAGAGCGGGGTATTGGCTTGAACTTGTTTCACCGAACTTCGAAGCTTCAAGTTGAGTGATACTTGCACCGCCCATGTAGAAATTGAAGATGCGGCGCAATTCCCTCGGAAATCTTGACTGCCCTCGCTGGTAGTAGAAGAAAGAGAAAGCAGCACGCGGTTGGAATCCCCGATTATTCCCGACTTCTCCGAAAATAACTGTGCCGTAACCCTTGCGTGACCTCTCTGCCTTCCTCTACAACATTTTATTTTTTGTCTCGACCGCATACCAGATCTCTCCAATGTTGGAGCTGTCGGCCGGGGTACAAGCCTTGAAGTCCACTGGAAAAGACCGTCTGTCGCGTCTCGTCGTGCCTTACATGTAAAGCTGGGTTCTCGTTCTTCGATTTCATGTCTCGCATTGGCAGAAACGACTCTGGCCCTCGAACCTGTCGCTTCGGAGCGAATTCAAGGCCCCGATTACATGTACGAAATTTCTCTGTCAGCATCAGTGGCTTCTTGATGTCCAGAATACGTCAGGTCTCACCGTGCCTTGAAGAGGCCTTCTCATTCTTCTCATTCTTGTTCCGCACTCGCAGAAGGCACCCGGTCCTCGAACTGCGTCGCTTTGAGCATTGGCTTCGAAACAACTTGAAGCTCTATGTACTACGAAACACCTCTGGCTTCTTCTCCTTCCCTAGCAATCCCGCGCCTTGAAGCCCTTTTCATTCGCCCTGTTACCCAGTTTTAGAACACCCTCGCACCCTCGAATGGCGTTGTTCGCAGTGATTTGAACGTCCTCCCATGCCCTAGCCTGAATATCAAGCACATCTGTCTCGCAGTGACAATCTTCTCCGAAATTCTGCGGTTGCCGACTGCAATCTCCAGGAACTGACCCGTTTTTCATTGACATACATCAAATACTCTGACCATCGAACGGGGTCCCTTCGATGACTTCAGGCCCTAAGAAATGATTGCGTGTACGATTTTATTTCCAATGGCTTCTTTAAGTCCAGAATACTAATACGTCGCGTGCCTTGAATCTGCACATATCTTCTCATTCTTTCTGTTCCGCATTGAACACACCCAGACCCTCGACTGGCATTATTTCCGTCTGCATGCCCTCGAATGCACAAGTCAACGATCTTCCTCAAAAGTCTGCCGTTCCTGCGCTCCAGGAACTCTTACCTTAGGGTTCTTGTTGAGTAAAATCCCAAGGAAGGCAGGCTCTCACGCCTACATCTGGGAAAAACTCGTTACGCCTTCGGAGAGATCGTGACCCGAAGTTCGAGGCGAGGATCTCCGCAGCTTGCCAGCTGGCCAGACTGCGTATCACTCCGACTTTGAGAAATTTCTTCTAGCCTATCTGGAAAGAAAACCGTTCACCTTCGGAGAGATCCTCGCTCGAAGCTCAACGCGAGGATCTCCCCAAGATTACGGGCGACTTAGAATTATCACCCCATTTTCCATACCCCTGAATAAATAGTAAGATAGTATCTCCCTCGACTCTGGAATATCCAGATTGTTTCGAACATTGTCTACAGGTCTTCTGGACAGCGTGATTTCCACGCGGCAGCTTCTTACATGTGTGTTCGCTCATGTCATGTCCACGTTGGCCTCTCCAGAACTTCTGTCTCCGGCGTTCAACTAACCGCCCTCGCTGCCAAAAACGCCGGACTGCGTCGATATCGGTGTCCGGTATGGCTCGGTCTTAAGTTCTGTCGCCTTGGTCTTCTCGCGGCTGCTTCACCCTCAACTGTCGAACCGGCGTGGTACCTCAAATCGCCGGACAATTCTTCTTGATAAGTGACTCGGCCACGGCGAGTTGCCCCGGCCTGTGTCTGCAGGTCTCCTCGAAGGTCGCCCCAGGATTTCCGACCTAGACTCGCAGACGTCGAAGCGCACTCCGGGTGATCCGCGCCTGCATCCACGCGCGCGGACAGTTCTAGCGTCGGGGAAATAGGCTGCGGCGCTGACACTGGCGTAGCCGCCCCAATTACTTCCCGTTCAAGAAAAGAAATAGACTCTGCAAGACTGCAATATCCTCCGCCGGGAGACAGTAACACCCCGCGCTAACATCGCACAGTTCTAGCCTTGCGCGCCGCTGACAGGCGCGCGCGGCGTCTCGAGGCAACTGACGTCGCTGACGCTGCGCCGACAGGCACGCAGACGGCCGGGATTTATGTCGCCGGTGTCCTAGGATTCGTTCGAGAATTCGATTGTCGGCCAAAAATAACGGGCGTTGGCCTGTTGGGGTTCAGAGAAACTGATACCTGTCTATTCTATATGGTGGTGGATTCTAGGCGGTTCTGGCGCAGCGAATGGTGCTTCCTGGTTTCTGGTCCTCGCGGCGCAACCTGGGAGGTGCACCCCCCTGGTGCTATCCTGGCGGAAGCTTTTCTTCTCGTTTTGCTGCCCTGCGCGTCACTCACCTTCCATCTCCTCTGTCAGCCGGCGTGATCTGAGATTGAGAGACTCAAGCGTGATTGATGTGGCCATGGCAGGCGGAGTTTCGACGGGCCCATGGCCCGGGTTTTCTCCGTGGGTCTGCGTTTTCTCCGTACTTCTACAGTTCCCTTCCATGGGTCCGAGTCCCTCTGAAAAAAATTGAGGGGGGCGAGGCCAGATTTTTTTGGGGGATGGTGAGCGCCGTACTTTCAGGCATGGGTAACAAGCAACTCAATAGGGACGGATGGCTTGAACGGGATGTCGATCAGATCGGCGTGGTAGCGGTATCTACAGGGCTGCTGGGAACCAACGCCTCGACGGGACATTTTCGTTATCTTGGTCCGACTCTTCAAATGCATCATGCGTTACCTTGCCCAGCCCTGCCCTCATTGACGATGGGAGATTAAATTCTGCGCGACATAAGCTTTGCTCCGCGGTTTCTTGAAGGTCGATTGTGCAGGGTTAAAGCCTTATGGGTGCGGCGTCCGACATCGAGTCTCGACCTCTGCAACATCAATTGATAGCATAGAAACCGAGTGGCTTTGAAACGAGTGATGGAATCATTTCGCGATTGATGGCCGTCCCTGAACCGAAGGATTACTTTAAAAATTAAAATCCACTCCTGAACGTCCTTTGTGTCAAATCAACTTGCTGTTTTCCTTGTTCGCTTATTCCTTCAAGGTCAAAGTCCCTATTGCTCAAATCCCAGCCCATTACTCGAATCCGTCCCAGCGTTATATCCATAGGATTTCAGCCCGTCTCTCTGCGGAGCTAATCCTTGAAATACTCCTCCTCGAATGTTCCGTCCCTGCTCGCTCCCCAGGCCCCAGGGCTTATTTGGATGTGCTCGGGCATCTCGGACATGTTGAAATCCAAGGTTCAGCTTCTCAGCTGCGCGATTTCGGTAATAAAAATGAGTTGCATGTATTTCTTCAAGTAATTCCCTCTTGCGGCACATCGACGGCGATCAATCTATGGCCCTTGTTTCACAGCGGCCTTGGCGGCTTGGCCGGCACGTGTTCTGGGACCTGATTCTCAGCACTCCCTGACAACAGATCAACCGCATCTAGACAAGTCGCGCATGCTGCCAACATGCTGTAATTACGCGTGCGTCGCAAAAAGAAAAAATGGAACCTGTCCTTTAACGTATGCGTTGGTAGTGCGCCCGAGGATTTTGGGCTGCAAAATTAAATTTAATAACCTGATCGAGAGAAATACTTTTACATTGGATGAGCCGAGGCGTTACAAAAGCAAGTAAGGTTGTTCTCGTATGTTCTCCGCGAGGAACGGTGCAATTGTCCAGGCTGCAGTCGCGTTTTTTCCATGCTGCTCAGGCCCGGAGGAAAGAAACGCGAAACCTCGCGAAACTCACGCGTTTACGTTGCGGATATTATCAGAGACTATATCCGTCGCCAAGGCAACGACGGCGAAATGCTGCAATCACGGGCTGTCAATGAAAAGACTTCCAGAAAAGGGCAACTTTTCTCGATCAGTCATCTGCAGACGGCTAGATCAGGATAAAGAGCCAACACGGCGGCGTCTGCTTCCACACTTCCTCCCCCTCCCCCCCCTTCTCGTTCGTTTCCCTTATCATCCGCCGTCGGGCTCGTCGTTCTTTCCTCGCCCCTCTCTCCGATGGCTCGCAACATCATGAGCAAGCTTCTGCTCGCCGCTGCTGTCTTTTCCTCAGCCAACGCCTATTTCTTGTTCGCTATGAGTATGTCCTGCGATGCAATGTGGCCGAGCACTCGGTCTGAGCGCCTATTCTAGACGATGTGATCACCACCGAACGTCTGGACCCTATCGTTAGCCCAGGTGCGCGTCGCCATTGACTTTCCTATCCGCCTTGTTAAAATTTGAATCGCGTCTAGGCAAAGTCGCGGGACACGTTCACTCGAGTGCGTGCCGTTTATAATTGAGAACTGTGTGCGATGTCGCTGACAGGGATTATCAGTCTTTGGCGGCAGCAACTTCCGCGCTGCTACCAACACCAGCTTTCTTAGGCAGAGCGAGTGCACGTCCTCGCCCATCAAAGAGGACAAGTCGAACTACGTGCGTCCATATCTTATCAATATCGCGTGCCCTCGATTGACCTCCTTACTAGTGGTTTCCCGTACGTTATCTTCACCGTGCCTTAGGCGTACTCTGACCCTGTCGACGTCACAGACTCTGTACTTTCAGTACGTTTCTTTTTGCTTTAGTCCCTTCCTTCGCCCCTTGGTTTTGTACTCTTCCTTTTCGGACTGGATGGTCCTTTTTTGGGCCCTGCATTTATCCCCCCCGTTCTACCGCTTTCATTATTTTTAATTTCTGCGTCATCCATTATTGTCCGCGTCCCTTCACCTTTATACGTAGAATGATGTTTCTTTCGCCTGGACCCCCTCCCCCTTTTCCGTCTGCTCGATTTGACCTCGGATTGCTGACACACATCACAGGTGGAAGAACGGCTCCTTCACCAGCGTCAGCGGAAACCCTGTCATGTATGTCCCCTCCATCTACCTAGGCGCGCTACTAACGGAGATCCTTCGACAGCTGTGAGTAACTCCCCGGCGGTTCCCTAAAATGACCTCACGCGACGCAGACTACCTGTACTCTGGCACCGCTGGCGTCACCACGCCCTTCCCCGATGACGTGAGCTACGCCATCCTCACCCCAGATACACTTATACTTACGCTTTTCTTCGCAGTTCCGCATGCTCAGCGGCACCCCGACGCTCCGGAGCTACAATGCCAGGTCTCTATTCCTTTCGCCCTGACTTTCGCCACGACCTTCTTACTCCTCTCCCCCTACTCGTAGTTCTTTCGCTCAGCAAGCCGTGACCTTCCTCTGCCTCGACTTCAACGGCGTTACGACGAAGTTTAACCAACTCCCGACCGGAAGCTGCCCCTCCGGCATCCGCGCACAGATCGTGCGTGTCCCTTCCTTCTTCCCCTTATCCCTGGATTCTGATGGGTCCCGATAGAACTTCCCTTCGTAAGCTCCGCACCGCATGCGTCGCACTCTTCTTGAAGCTCAATTTGGCGTAGATGCTGGGACGGCGTGAACGCTGACTCTGCGGACCACAAGTCGCACGTCGCCTACCTCTCCGGCGGTCAGTCCCTTCGTCTTCCTCTCGATAGCCTAGCCTGACTCTCCGATCTTCAAGGTCCCGACAGCGGCTCATGCTCGGACAAGAACTACCCGGTTACCCTTCCGCGGCTCTTCATGGAGGTAGGCCCCCCCGGCGCACAGGGATACGATTGTTCACTGACTTGATGCGTGACGCAGGCGTACCTCGACACCGCCAGCCTCTGGGAACAACGCGACCAGGCCATGAACCCCGACCAGCCCGTGCGCCCTCCCATATTGCCGTTCTTTATTATTTATTCATTTCGTGCGATTTTTATAGTTTGTCTACTCCATGGGTGACCCTACCGGGTCCGTAACCGCATTCTGCTACCCTTCTTCCTACTAATCTTTTTGGACAGGTACGGATACCACGGTGACTTTATGATGGGCTGGGACCAGGGCGTACTGCAGAACGTCGTGGACAAGTGCAACTGCAACGACTTCGGGGACCCGACGTGCGTGGGCGCTCTGTGCCTTGGTATATAGCCGCTGACGGCGACATCCTCTAGTTGCTGCTCCACCGCGGGCATCTTCACCTTCACGCAGGGCGGAACCTGCCGCATCACCAAGGGCGTCGATGAGACCAGTGCGTGCCCTTACTAGTCCTTTGTAGGCGGCCACTGACGCGCTCCCCGTTCAGCTACCGGCACCATCGCGACTCTCCCGGGCAACAACCCCGTCGTGCCTCTGGGCGGGACGGCCGTCAACCTCGTCGCGCCTGTCACGCCCGCGCTGATCTCGCCCGTGTATGCGTACACCGGGGACAGCCCGAGCCAGACGGGCTCGCCTGTGGGGTCGCCGGTGACGGTTACGGGCGGCGGCGCGACCACCATTGCTGCGGGCACAAGCACGGCCAGCTCCAAGGCTGGGACGACCACCACGGCTTCCGCGACCACAAAGACGGGCACGACCACCGCGGGAACGTCGACCAAGGTTGGCACGACCACCACCGCGGGTACATCGACCGAGGCTGGCACGACCACCACCTCGGGTACATCGACCGAGACTGGTACGACCGCTCCCGGTACTTCTACCGAGGCTGGTACGACCGCTCCCGGTACTTCTACCGAGGTCGGTACCACCGCCGTCACTGCCACCGCGAAGACTGGCACTGCCCCAGCGTCCCAGCCGACTTCAGGGTCGGGCTCTGGGTCGCCCGGGTCGCCTGGGAAGGGCTCCGGAGTCAGCTCGCCTGGAAAGGGCTCAAATCCCAGCTCGCCTGGAAAGGGCTCGAGCCCCGGCTCGGGCTCCAACCACACCGGCAGCAGCACTTGCCACAAGAAGAAGCCCCACAGCGACAAGCGCGCCGCGGTCCGTCGCGCGCGCTCCCACCACGACTCGGCCCACCGCCGCTTCGCGCTCCCCGAGGACTTCTAAACGAACGCATGCGTTACGTCCCTCACGAATTCGCACCTCCTCCTTTCTTGGCTCTCAAAATCTCATCGTCTCCATCGATCGATATCGATGCTGTCTCTCGCTCTCACAATCCACTCTCATTTTCCCCACGGCACTAGTCTTGCCTTCTTACGTCTCTCGTCTCCTCGTCTCTTCGTCTCCGCCGCCCAGCGCGGCTCGCGCCTCGATCGGCGTGCGTACATATATACAGATACAAACGTGCCCTCCAGCCTGTCCTGAGCACCGGTTATTCGGGCGGGGGTGCCCCGAGTTGGGCGCTGGCACATTCTACAGTCAAAACGAAATAAATGTGTCTAGCTAGCTATACACCATACATACAACATACCTCGTGCAATTGATTTTTTGTAAATCGCAGAATCTTTGCCAAGCTGATTGTCGCAGCGACTTGATCACGAGGACGCGCCCACTCTTCGTCCAGTCTCTCACTCGGATTCTTCCTTGGTAAATTGGCCAGCGCAATCAGTCCCTTTCGTTCGGCGTCTTCGAAACGTTAAAGGTTCAAGGTTTCATGACAGGACAGGATGGCGATCAACGAATCTATTTCCAAAATTTCAAGGAACCGTGATACTCTGGTCGTTCGACTGGTGCTCGAAGCGCTATTCCACTCAGTCTTCTCCGCACGGCGTTTGATTCCAGCCGATGTCCTTGCAGTCTAACCCGCAATCCAATCGAGACCGCCTTAATCTCCGCCGTTACTCAACTCCCTCTTCCTTGTGTCTGCTAACGTGTTCTGCCGTTCGCGATCCACCCTTCTTTGCGGCGTCGACGGCTATTAAAGACGTCTCTCAAGCCCACAAATACCAATCCCATCGGTAGCCACTACTCCCTGTCCACTGCTCACCATGCTCGTCAAGGCTTTCATAATTCTGTCGACTCCGGTCCTCTCTTTGGCGCTATCGATTGAAGATTCTGCTTCACAAGCCATCGTATACTTGTCGTGCAAGGTACCCAACACCGTTGCACTTACATTTGTACGTCGTCGCGTTCCTCGTTCCTTCTCGTCGCTCATCTACTATGCGCAGGACGACGGACCGTACAAGTACATGTAGGGCTCCAATCCAACCATCCTCGAGCGAATATTGACGAATTCATGCAGGGAAAACATCACCGATCTTTTCGTGAGCAAAGGCGCCAACGCGACGTTCTGCGTTAGTTCGTGCATTTAGCCTCTTCTTAGGCTACATATATTGATCGTGGGTTATTTAGACGGCCATAATTGCAAGTGCATTCACTACTAGCTCTTCCCTGACTAGATGGTCCTTCCAGATGCTTGCATTTACGATCCCAAGCCAGCCGCACGACTCCAATATGCATATAGTAAAGGGATGCAGATTTGCTCGCATACCTGGTCCCACCCCAATCTTAAGACCCTCAATGCGACTGAAAGTAAGTTGGAGACAGCCTCCGCGCCTGCCACAGATTTACTATAATTCACAGTTACCGACGAGATTATGAAAAACGACGGTGGGTTGTCAAGTTAGAGTATTACCGCAGTTTCTAATTTTTCGCTTTTCAGTGGCCTTGATGAAAATTTTGGGGGTCACTACGCCTTTTCTGCGCCCTCGTAGGTCGTCTAGAAGCCTTTTTTGCGCGCGTGCTTACAAGCTGTTCAGCCTACGGCAACTACAACGACCTTGTCCTTGAAGTCGCGTCTGAACAAAATAAAAACCTCCTAATCTGGGATTTTGAGTAAGTTACCGCTGCGTTGCACTCCGCCCCCGCTGAGGAAGACACATAGCTCTGGAGACTCGGTTGGCGCAACGGTGCAAGAAAGCGAAGGCAATTATACCGCTGCCATTAACTCGGGGGTGACCACCTTGCTTGCTTTGAACCACGAGACAGAAAGTAAGGAACCACCAACCTCGTTTTGAACCTCCGAACTAATAAAAAGCATCTCACAGAAACCACGGCGTACGTTGTGTCGTATTTCTACCGTGTTCCCAACCATAATCTCGCTGCAGCCTGATCCTCGCGGCGTGGGCAATTGAAAAGCTTCAAGCGGCCAATTACACGCTTGTCACTGTCGCCCAATGCTTGGGGCTTGACCCGTATACTTACGTTGGACCTCTTGGACAACGCGATGTAAATTTAATCCCCTTTCCGGTGTGCCATTTTCTAACCTTTGTAGGACTCCTGGTATTGCCCTGAAGACGTATCAGATGACTGAAGGGAGTCTGAGATCGCTCAAAAGAAGAAAGCGGTCCCTGCGTTTGGAGGGTGTATGGTTGAGTCCACCATGTCATATCGTAGTTCGAAACAGCCCCAGAGTTTTGAAACTTTGGATGGTTCTGGACGACTTGATGCTTGTTCAACAGACCGCTTCTGATGAAAAATCATCTTCTGTACATGCTTCCGCACGCAATGAATTCACGCGTCGGAACCTCGACAAACTTGCCGCATAGATTATGAACGACAGACATTTCACTGAGATACATGCGAACCTTCTCGGGACAAGAACCAAGCCCTACTCTTCCAAGTCACTCGCAATATCATTTCCGGCATCACCTCCCTCCACTGTCCCAACAACTGGAGAGATATACGCGGTGAAAGGACGCTTACCAACAATTCCCTACGATCCGCCATGGTCGGCCTCCGCCGTACCTCAGTCTTGTATTAGGCAGAGGCATGATATACACCTGTAAACACTGTAAACAAGTGCCCCGAACATGGGCAACATCACGACCTGTCTGATATTTTCGCAAATAACTCGCAGTTTATCGTTCGCGCTCTTCGCATTCTGCTCGGCTACGGAATTGTTTGAGCAAGTTCTGTTCAAATCTAATCGAACTTTTTTTTTACCTCTTAACATGCGCTCGTTGAGTTCTTGGTCTGCTTCACGTATTGAGCTCAAATTGGTGGTAAGAGGATTTTAGCGGCTCACAGCGTTTGCTAACCGTTTGAAGTGAAATGAGAGGCCGAGGTTTTTCAATTTTAGATCTCGGACCTCGAGTGCCACTAATTATCAAAGGAGAAAGTGAATGTCGCAATATGTATGCTGAAAATAGCCTACGTTTGTCCACCTTGCCTTCAGCCCGAATCTTGAGGTTCTTCTCTTCAAGAATAGCAGTTTTCCCTGGTTGACCATATCTAAGTAGGTTTCGGAAAGTGCATCAAAACATCACACGTACACTCGGCTTCGAGTTTCTCTAGGGTGTGCGAAACTGAACCAATGTCAGTCTGTTTCTTTGGTACAAACTCCTGGTATGAACGAACTTGATACTGGGAGGGGCGTATTGATGCAGGATGTTTCGTCTTCGGTTGGTCCCTAATCCTCCGAGTCTCTTTTGCGCTTCATCGGTGAACCTCCGAGTCGCATAGGAGTCCGACGCTCGATAAACACATGATTGGAGTAGCGGAATGACTTGGGGCCGACATTAAGTATGTGCTGAATCAGTGAGAGGACGTATACAGCAGGAGCCGAAATCATTTTCACGTCAATTTTCGCAGATCAGGATTCAATTGATGGGATCATGCCGAGCTCTTGACGATATAAACTTCTTACATGTAAACTCTCAAGTGTCCAACCGGTTTTCAAACTCTACTGCTGGATGCAAACCTGGAGTCGGCAGTCGGAATCAGCAGGGGGGTTATATTATACTCGTGTGCAGCCGGAGAGGCCCGGAGTCCGGACACTGGCAAGAACCTAAAGCCCTTGCTGCTGTTGATCTCCTCCGCTTTCGTTCTGGACCCTATCTGCTTTTTTTCCAACTGTCGAGTGCCGATACAAATGGAATGTGGCTCAAAAAGAAGCACCTGCCGGCCTGGCCTGCGAACTTCTGACGAGCTTGCAGTGCGGGTGTGATGCATTATCGGGTATCTACCGTTTGTGGCGCCATGCTTCGGTTTCGGGGGCATTTCCAGACGTATTAACACGACGCAGGGGCAGTTTACTTGCCTAACTCGTCTATTACCTTGCATCCCCCCCCGAGAAATCGGAGTTAGAACCTCCTCTTGCGCTCGGACCACTAACAACCCCGAACGATGCGCTTCTCTCCAATCAAGTCGGCCGATGTCATGCTTGGTGCAGATTTCGCCTTCCAAATCAAGGCAGTTTCAGAGAAGCAACCCCTGTACGCCTGCCGACAATGCCGAATTAATATTCGTTTGCATGCGGTCCTGGTGGCTCAAGGATGCAGCATATAAAGCGTAAACGTCTCGTAGGAGGCTTCATCGACTCTTCATAGCTTCGATTCCCCCTTCCTCAGCGATGCTCACCACAGTCCTTCTTGCCTTCGTCGGTGCGGCCTCCGCCACGTTTACTCTCTCGGGCGCGGATGGTAGTCTCGCCACTGTTTATACGAGCTGCAAGAACGAAGGGGAGGTCGCACTCACATTTGTACTTTTCTTCCTCCCCTTCTCGAATTGTAGGCTGACATCTTGTTCAAGGATGACGGACCGTACAAATGGATGTGAGTACATTTTCATAGTCTCATTCCCTTGAGCAGTCTCCACTAACATTCATCCAAAGTAAAAATATCAGCGACACAGTCACCGCTGCTGGAGGAAACTGCACGTTCTTCGTCAGTGAGTCGTTAATAGGATTATCTCGAATTTGAGCCGAACCTGACTCGGTCTGCCCACAGACGGCCTGAACTGTGAGCAATTTCGAATCGACAAGCTTCCTCCTCTCTGTGTCTTACAGGTTTCAAGGGGACTGCATTTATGACCCTGCCCAGCAAGACGGCCTCAAATATGCATATGGTGCGTCTCGCGAAGCTCCTCTCTCTGTTTTGCGTGTGAAAACAACCGTCCAGGCATGGGTCATCAAATTGGATCCCACACTTGGTCGCACGCGGACCTCACGAATGTCACTGACGCTCAGAGTGCGTACTGAGAAATGGATTTAATTTGCCTACGCTAATCTCCCGCAATTCCATTTCAGTGGATTCCGAGTTCACGAAAAACGATCGTACGTTGTTCTCGCTTCTCCAGCATATTGCACGCTGAAGAATATTGTAGTGGCGATTACCCGCATCCTCGGCGCCACACCTGCGTTCATGCGGCCTCGTACGTCGTCCCAGCGGCTCTCTGAATGTCTTGCTGATCCCCGTACGACAGCCTACGGCAGTTACAATGACGCCGTTCGGGAGGCGGCGGCTCAACACGGCAAGACTTTGATTATCTGGGACCTCGAGTACGCCCGGAAGAAGTCCTAGTTCTGCATGGCTGATGCAAACACTCCTTTCAGCTCCGGGGATTCCACGGGCTCGAATGTTAGCACCAGCAAAGCGGTATACGACAAGGGGAAAATGTCGCCTACCGGCAATATCCTGGCCCTCAACCACGAGACTTCTGGTGCGTTCCTGCCTCCTTCACATTTCGTGTTACTGATCGATATACAGCTACCACGGTGTAAGTCCTACTGCCTTTTCGTCATTCGCCAAGTAACGCGCACCTGTAACCAGCACCGATGTGCTTCCATACGCGCTGCAGATTCTTGCGGCGTACAAGTATAAATTCGTCACGGTTGCCCAGTGCCTTAACATGGACCCGTATACCTCGATCACTGAGCCGGGCACTCCTGATGTACTGGTTCATTCTAATTTATTGTGGATATCGCTGAGTATCTTTAACAGTACACGTGGCACTGCTAGGGTTTACACGCTTATATTGGTTGATTTACTTTTTGAACCACGCTCTTTGTCGCATTCCTTACAATTGATTTTGTTCGCGTGGACGCAGCGTCTGCTGGTATAAAAAATGAACCGACCGCAGCGCAGGTGAAACGGGTCGCGGGTCTCGTCAAGGCCGCCCATGCTCGACGGCTGGCCGACAAGGCTCATCGCAGCAAAGTCAAGGTAGGGAGGAAAGGGTTGGGTGGAGACTAATCTCGGAGAGGGCTGTCTTTTGGTCCATAGATTAATGTAATTCCCCGCTGGCTTCCCCCTTTAAAACCGTACTAGTCCAGGTCATAAAATCAACCTCTGCATATTTACCCGGATGTGCCTCGCTGTCCAACCATCCCACATTCTTCGCACCGCCCATTGAATAAAATATCGGTTCGAGTGCGAGTTCAAAGCGAAAAGGAGGATAATTCTATTCGTTCGTTTTTATTCGTTTTTCGTTCATCGTGTAAAATCGGAGGCTGGTGTCTGCAGGTTTGTGTATCTGTGTTGGCTTGGGGCTGGGCATCAGCCGATCCGAAAGCGTGCTGTGTGCACATGTTTGTTCCTTGATTCCGAGTCGTTTTCACTTCTGGCCATCCGTCCCCGAGGCGGACCAGCTTCCACCCTCCCTCAAAAATTCGGACTCCATATGTAGTACACAAATAATTAACTTGTGCGCATTTTGTAGGGAGGAATTCTCGAAATTTCTAATATTCATATATCTACCTTCATTTCTTTCACGGAACCCAAGTCTTCTCAATGGTTTTTGGAGATTTCGTCAATTCCTCCCACAGAACCAATCATTTAGAAGTGAACTAGGGACCGAACATCCAGTTCGGCAAATCCGCCGAAGGTCCGACGCGGTCCGACGCGGTCTTGTGGCTGTATCAGATTTGGGTGACTGTGTGACGTCACTCCTTCTTCGACGCGCCGTCGCCACCAAATCCACGCGTTTATGCAGCTCTTTCGACTCCCATGGGCAGGAAACTTTCCCAGAAACAGCTAGCAGTGCTCGCTGGACTGACTGGCGCTCGCTGGAAGCCGAAAAGCGCGGAGAAAGAGAATCTTGTACACCCTAATTCACTCACACCTCCTAGGACCGCGACACGAGCAAAAACCTACACTGCAGCTCTAGAAAAGACCATAAACGATCAGAAGACTCGCATTCTATCCCTAGAAGCATCGAACTCCACTCTAGAAGCTCAGAATACTGTTCTCAATCACGAACTTGATGATGCACATTCCCTTATCCATTCCCTCGAAGAATCCCATGCTACGACGACAGCGCATCTGTCCACTCTCGAGAACGAGCTTTCCATCGCCAACAACACTATTTCCGAGCAGAATACTATCATCAAACAGAAGGATCAACGAATTAATCGACTCGTGCGGGACAAATGCGTACTGTCGAGCCGGCTAGCATGTGTAAAACAGGAGCTGTTGCAAGCTGTTCTGTCAGCGGAGGAGTCGAGGATGCAGTCGAAGAAGCTGTCCAAAGATACCGCCAATCACATCGAATCCCTCCTCCTTTCCGTCTCTCGTCTTGCTGCCGCTGTCTCAGCCCAGAGGTCTGCGAAGGACAAAATGTACAAAGATCTACGGGCGACTCGAATGCGCGAAACACGAGCCAAAAGTGTGGTGCAGAAATTGCGTCGGCAGCTAGCAGCAAAGTCGAAGTGGACGGGAATGAAGGGGCGAATGTACCACTCCCAATATCGAACATTAGCCATGGCATTTACGAAAGCCGGCTGCGCGCAGTCTCGCATCGGACCACTCCTATCTCGCGTCGGACAGATCTTTGGTGTCACAATCAAGCGCTCGATGAGCCGCAGAACCGTCGGACACGTTATCACGGAGGCTGGGATCAAAGTGCGAATTCAGTTAGGGCATGAAATGGCACGTGCCAAAGGTGATTGGGTTTATTCGTTCGTTATATCGTTTTTTAACAGCTACTAGCACTATGTTTGAGTAGCGACGGGAACAGTAACCGGAACATCAAGTACGAGGCGCGCCACATCACATACAAGGCACCAACCTACACAAACGATCCCGACGCACCCGCGGAAGCATTTGCGACTCGTCTCATTGAGGTTGACCACGCTCTCGACCACACCGCCCAAACACAGTTCGAAGGGTGGGATACTGCAAACGCCAAAATCATTACCGCATATTCCAACAGCCCTCTTGCATGCCGAGATGCGCTTGAAGGCGTGTCCTACGACAAAAACGATCTCTACCGAAAAGCTATCGCCTATCACTCCGATCACGCGGCCGACGTGGTTTTAGCAGCCAATAAATTCAAGGATAAAAAACAACTCGTAATAGAAGGAGATCTTGGGGACGAGCAGATCCTGGCGATGAGCAACGAGGATGTGGAAATTATGCTCTGGGCAGTCTTGGAGGAAATTTGTGATGATCCCGACGCGCTAGATCCAAAGTGATATTTCTGTCATTTTTCATTTGTATTCTGCTAACGGATTTAAAGCGCACTTCCACCTGATCTTCGTGCTAAAGCCTTGCATGCGCTGGCAGCTAATCTCGGTGCAGAAAAGCTCGATTCATTGCCCCAAGATCGACAAGACCTTCTAACGCGAATGGTGATAGCCGGTTGCTGGGCGCACAAAGACCACAACTGCAGCAAGGCCGGGCAGGTTGGGATGGAGCTAGCATGGGAGAAGCTCGGTCTCATCCCTCCCATCCTATTGGCTAACAAGGATAATGCCGCAACAATTGCTCTCGGAGATGACACAGACTCAGCGGCGGTTGAGCGTGCACTCAAAACAAGTCAGCGTGGCAGCTATAAGCTGGTCAGCATCTGCGGAAACCTATTCCGGCATAGGGACGATAAGAAGGGTCACCAGGACCTTCACCGCCACTTCTTCACAAAGGTCAAATTTGACGCCACCGGCGAGCATTCCACTGTCAAATTCCCAGACACTTCGAATACCCGATACGGCTCTCATCAGGCCGGCGCCGCTGAACTTCTCACTTACCACTCTGCCTATAAACGCTTCTTGCGCGTAATCTGTGACACGAAAACTACTCCCGGGCTGAACCACTCCGAAAAGAACGCGCTCATGGGCCTCGAAAATGACGAGACGATGGAAGAGATTGTTGTCATGGTCGCTTACAAGAACGCAATATCCGATGCGGTTTTCCGAATCATTCGCGCTGCCGGTGCCGGCGTCAATCATATCGACCTCGCCTGGTTGCCTGGAAAGATTATTTCCCATATCGAAACACTAATCGCAAACACTGACCTCTTACTTGATCCAACGAGCCCTGCCGAACAAGCAACACTTGATTCCCAGCCTTTTCCCAACCAATACGCGATGGATTCTGTTCACTACTGGCTAGCCACTCACCCGGAACACATTTTTGTCATTGAAAACTTGCTCAGAGGCTTCCTCGAGGCCACTATACCTGCATGGAAACGCTTCACCCGCGAGTACGAACCTGGTGGCTCTATGATTCCCTCACCCCGGCGGAGAAACTCACTCTACACATTCCTTCTACAAACGACGCCCACGAGTCCATTCTCGGTGGATTACGGGACTACTCGTTTGTGCGCGGTGGTACCGTGCACCATTTCAGCGCTCAAGCCGCATATCATCGAAACAATACGGAATCCTTTGCCGCTGCCAAACTTGATACCGAGGAAGATGCGCTGTACGTGATGCGACTTGCTCGGGTACAGGATGCCAGCGGTGAGATGCGCAAATTTCGTGATGAACTGTTGGCTTTCAAAGATCGTGTTGCCCAGGAAACTCGGCAGAAACAGGCCGAGAAGGAAGCAGAGGCAGCCGCAGAACTCGTAAGATTGCAGGGCATTCGAGTCATCACTGATGTAGCGCAACTCAACGCCCTGCCTGTCAAAAAAAAAGGCGGCCCATCGCTTCGGGAACAACTCGACGTTCGCCGAGACCTATGGAAGGACAGCGTACTTACCAAGACCAAGCTCAAGGACATCTCAAAAAAAGCGGATATGCTCGCTGCCATTATCGCAGCCGATGACCGGTATGTTGCATTTGATCATTTTCACTCTGTTGAATTTACGTTGTGGGATAGCCGCTCATCCAATGGCACACCCTCGGCCTCTACTACGACTTAGAGTATACTTTATTTCACAAAGCAAATTAATTAGTGTATTTCTGGACTCATTATGGACCGCACACCGCGACTAAAGTGAACGGGATCAAATGTGGAACCAATGCCATCATGTCTCCACTTTGGAGACGGTATTGTTCAACAACCATCGGGTCCGCAGTTCTGAAATTTGTAATGATGGTTCTGAATCATGAAAACAGTGTCTAGCGAATTTCCTAGATTTTACTGGTCAACTGGAGCAATTTGGGAAGGCATTGGATTCTGCCCAAATATCCTTCCCAAGAGGAGCAGCCAGCGCTCTCATTTCAGAATGAAATATAGATAGACTTGGCCACAAGCAACCTATGTATGTATACTTGAGTTTGAGTTAAAAAAACATGGGCCTGTGCTGAACCCCAACGAAGGGTGGGACCGAGGATCAAAAAACCACTGGTTTTTCAAACCGATCGAGAAACAAACATGTGCACACAGCACGCTTTCGGATCGGCTGATGCCCAGCCCCAGTTGGCTCGCCACCTTCGCGATTCGTCACGTGAGCCCTTCAAGCCTTCAGATTCAGAATCACCAGTTGATCACCAGCTTCAACAAAGCTTCAAGGTCAAGGACTCGGGGAAGCTCAGAGTCAGCTATCGCGTTATTATATACAGGCCAGCACTACAACACCACTGATTCATCCGCATTCAAAATGAGCGTCCCAACCGGATGATCTCCACAAAATCGTCCGCGTCGATGGCTGCGCCGTCTTTCAGCTCGGGTTATTCAAGCAGATTGCGAATACGCACACTCGTTCACGGTGTGCATATTCCCCAGGGCGTCTTCAGGCCCGCACCCCCCCGAGTTCCCGTGCCCGTACCGGAAGATATGCCGCGAGAGCTGCCAATAATACCGCGTGTCTACACCGTCGTCTCAGTGAGGCTACGCCGGTGGAAAATTCGCGTCTATGTACGTACCCGTGTTCCCCGACATGGTCAACGGCACGACGGCGATCGGGTTGTTATCCGAGTCGCCGTTCGCAGCCCGCCGCGTGCTGTACGCAGCCATGATGCTGCCCGCAAGCACCTGGTCCCGTCGGCGTGCCAGTGACCGGCGCGGGCTCGAGCGCGTACGTGTCCGCGAGTGTCAGCGTCCTGCTGGACGACGCGCCCGGCTCCGAGAGCGCGACGCCGAACGCGGCGTACGTGAGGTTGAAGCGCTCCGCGAGTGGCCGGAGGAGCGCCGTGTCGTGCTCGCGCACCGCGCCGACGGAACTGACGCCGCAAAATAAACAAAATGCGCGACCACCATATAAAGACGAGGACGGACCTTTCTGCCAAAATGCGATGGCTTGCAATTTCTGGTGCTGACTACACAATCGACGTCAAAGAAATCGTCTACAGAAATCTCTATGATTTATGTTGCCGAGGTCCGACCCACATCAGGGACCTCGGCGTGGTTGAACATGAAGTTCGGTCCGTCTGCTACAACCTGGGACATTTTCAAAGTATGGAAAGAGATGGTGAGGAGGCATACCCCATCATATTTTCTCGTTTAAACTCGGAACAGGGCCGGCGTGGGCCGCGTGGTAGTGTTAAGACACGCCACTTTGTCATGGCGTTGCGTGACCACCTTCAGGAGGGGCACAAAGGTTCCGATGAGCAACCTCACGATCATGCTGAAATGACGGTGGTCAATATCTAATCGGTGTGCAGCGGTTTTCACCCAACCAAGAGGTGAACGATCCTGTTATCACAATAAATAACACGTGACTAGAAGGGGGCCACAGAGGTAAATATTTGCACCTGTATTGGCCACCAGTACACACGGCGACCCACCGCGACTTGGTCGCGTCTATCCAAGGGCGCGCGACGCGTCGTGCACGCCTTCGGTGCCTTGGCCCAGTCTCCTTGAAACAATCGGAGTCTCTAGCGAGGAACAGTTGGGCTTGAAGATACCAGCGGAGAAACTCATTGATTGGCTGATCTTGACTGCCGACATGCCGCAACCGTGATGACCGAAGACGCCCGATGGACTCAAGCGTTCCGCTGCTTGTCTTCAAACTCGCCCAGTCGCCACAGCCACAAGGAAAATATTGATACAAATGGCTCAGAGTCGGACAGGCAGTCATTGAAGAAAATTCGGTTAACGTTCCAAGGACAGAGATTATTTTGACCGTAATACATATATTTGCCTTGTATAGTACGCATTGGAGCCATATACGTGAGTAGAGTACTTGAGTTTGACCGCAGATCCGCTTTATCGTTTATCGAGCGTCCATTCGTGGCTGAGAGCAGGAAGTGCCAAAAGGGGAAATCACAAGTGCACGTGTTGTTCATCGTGTGCGCGATAACAAGATCGTTCACCTCTTGCACGCAACAAAGGTTGGACCTGAAGCAGCAATTCAAGTCCTTTTCACATGGTTTGGCACGTGTCATTCTTCGCATAGCGGCTACTTAAGAATACATCTACATTTGCAGTATGAATATTGCAACGACGAAAATCTTTTGTGGGATGACAAACTGGTCCTGGAGGCGTCAGCAAAAACCGCACAATTGCCTAGATGACGTCTGATGCCCCCCCTGCTAGTGACTTCACCAAATATACCTACGATGACAGTGTAGAGGCGGAAGGCGTGCATATAACCAAGATCTTGAACTACCCTGTGGACCAAGATCGCCTGGCTTTCGATGCGTATGCCCCTCCGAAAGCCGTAACTCAGCTAGACTCCGACGACGCCAAACCTCGTCTTTTGCCGAGAAGCTGCTTAATGTGAAATGGCACGGAGTCTCGTACTGGAACTGCACATCCATGGTTCCAAACTCAGGGATGTGTACCATAACCCTCAAGCCTTCCTCGGCGCAGGGCGAAGTGCAGTACTTTACCGCAGCTGAGCGCACCAACAGGAGCGAGTTCAAGGTGACAAGCGAATGTCGCGCCGGCGACGAACCGGGGGCCGTTTGGGGGCCGTCTTAGTGACTTTCAAACGCTCGTTCCCCGCTCGCTTCCCGACGCAGTACTATACACAGTACTATACGGGCAAGTGGGATGCCGCAACGGATACGCTCATCAGCACAGTTGGCCCCGACGAGGACCCCACCACTCAGTTCTCGGTGTTTGTGTTCAAGCGCATAATGCCGGAGCACATGTGTTTCTGGCCTGCGCCGGTGGAGCCAGACGAACAAGGCGCGCGCGTTCTGGGGATTTGCGATCGCGGCGGTAAGATTTAATGTGTGCCGGGAGCGGTAGTGGTGGTCGTTCTTCAACGAGCGGCGGGATAACCGGAAGCGGTTCATCAAGCTGCATATTCGCAGCAGTGGGAGCACGAAATTCGGAACACCCTTGAATGACGCGGAATTGTTAGAGCTGGCGCTTGTTAAGAAGACCTTCTGTATCGCCGATTCACGGTTTTATCAAACTGCAGATCCGGGCAACGGTTGAACACAATGCTTTCTGCGGTACGCATTTCAAGTTTTCTTTCGAAATCGACTGCTGACTCAGGGCACGCAGACGCGCGCGCGGTACGAATATTGGCGGGACACAGATCATTTGTCTTGTTTGCCAGGTATGCCTGAGCGACAATGTAGTGTGATGAGTCACTGTACAAGGCTTAATGAGTCTTTACAGGTAAATCTATGCACGACGCCGGACTGCCTCACGCAGCGTGTCATATGGGACGACATGCAGAAGGCGCACCTGCCGCATCACGATTTGATGAAAGTGCGGCGGGTAGTGCACACGCGTCAATTTGGAAAGACGTACCGTGATGCCAAGGGGGCACTGAAGCACGCGGACGTTCTTCGCCGGCGGGACGGCTGAGGCGGAGGATGACTCGGAGAGCAGCGCAGTTGACACGGATGACGAAGAAGGACACGCGCCATTGTCTGCCAAACGCCCGTCGCGCGTACCTGCACTCGGTATCTCGATTCCCCAGACAGCCAGCGCGGCAAACCCCATGTCCGCGGTTTCGGCTGCACCGTCTCACGCAACTCAAGTGCCGGACCCTGTGCCCAGCGGCCCTGCGTGTTGCGGATGCAGCAAACCGGTGGCCCAGCCGTGCTGGTATTGCGTGCAGTGCGAAGGGGCGAGCTTTATCTGCTGGGACTGCGACACAAAGGGCGAGTTTTCGTTTGGGGAGCATGATTTCCATTCGCACGATCTCGTTCGAGTCAAGGAGCTGATTGAGGAGAGAGAGATTTGCCGGTCGAGGAGCGGCTCATGGAGATGGAGGAGCGGTTTTCGAAGCACGAGAAAGTCATGGACGAGCGACTAGGGTGACTGGAGGCGGCTGTCGATGGGCGGATGGCGAACGGTGAGCGGTTGCTGGAGCAGCTCCTGGTTAAACTTGGGACGTCGTAGGGCGTATGTGCTATCTCTACTTTCATCTTTGGATTAATGTGTACCGTTCCTACCGTTCTGAATCTTTCCTTACCTGGTCTGAAACGTATTGAGACAAATTTGCCGCTCTGATGATAGGCAAGGGAGTTCCGAGTGGGGACAGAGATATTTATGTGGGCGAGCGGAGATGCAACATGAGCTTGATGAGCAAGCCCGAGGAAAATGAAATGGGCGGTTAGTAAGGCTGTTGCCAGACAAACGCAAACAGGACTCATCTTGATGGCATTCAAATTTCAATCGTCTCTCCGCATGTCCGCCACGCCATTTGATGACCCCGCCTCGATCCCCGCTATAAAGCGTCGCGATGAATTTTTTGTCCGCAGTTGGACCGACGCAATAGACCCCGCTCGTCCGCAACCCTCTCCGAGACTCCGACCCACGCAGACCTGCGTCATGACTAGTGATGGCAAGGTTCGGTTCAGAAATCGGTTCGAACCTGAACCGAACTGAACCGAACCTCAGGTTCAGGTTCAAGGTTCAGGCTATCGCGATTTTTCCTGAACGCGTTCGAACCTGAACCGGAATTGAACCGCAAAGGCTCTGTTTCAACCCAGTTGAGTCTTATTTTCTGGAGTTTCACACATAATTTCATTGATTATACTCTCTAGCAGGCCTAATTCTCCCTCCCGAATAACTTTAAAGGTACTTCACCATGGCTTTACCCTCGCAAGTCCCAGCCGGTGTGTGTCACATGATCTGTTGAGGACGGAGTGGTTCAGATTGCTCCTCTGTAGGCACCGTGTGTGTCTAGAATTGTCCTGGGATGTAATTTCCAATATAACGGACCATTGATAACACATTTTGTAGCTCCAGATAGGTCATTTGAGGCCTGAGAAAAAAATTCAGGTTCGCCAGGTTCGAACGCGTTCGAACGCTGAACCGAACCTGAACGCAAGTTCAGGTTCAAGGTTCGGCAAAAGGAGCCCGAACCTGAACCGAACCGAACTTTGCCAACACTAGGACTCATGACATGCAAGCCCTCTGGAGTGATCCCGCTGTCCAGCGACCGCCGCAAGATCCACCTTGTCGATACCGCAGGCTTTTTCCTTAACGACCTCGACCGCATAGCTACGCGCTCCTATACTGCTACTGGCGATGACATTGTGCGTGCGCGGTTGCGTACGGTCGGCATCCAAGAGTATTTACTTCGTATCAGCGACGGCTTTCCGCTTCGTGAGTGTTCTTAGTACTTACTCATAAATATATCCCTTTCCCGTTCATGTCGCTCGTTACAGTCGGCGGCGATAACACCTGGATATGGAGGCTTTATGACGTTGGCGGGTGCCGCACTGTGGTCCGCACCTGTTTCTGCGCTTGCTGCGAGATCTGAATTTTCCCCAGCGTTCCGCGTGGGTGCCATTTTTTGATGTAATAATCTTCCTGTGTCCGGTCTCGTGCTTCGATGAGCGTCTTGACGAGTACAGCCGTGTGAACCGTCTCGAGGATTCGACCCAGCTCTGGCGATCTATATGTTCTTCGAAGCTGCTCGCCCGGACCCAGCTTATTCTTTTCTTAGTGAGAGTTAGAGTCCCAGCTGATTGCCGTAGAATAAATGTGACCTTCTGAAGCTGACGCTCAAGCGAGGCGTCAAGATCAAGACGTATCTGCCGAGCTACGGTGATCGCCCGAACGAGGTTATGTCTGTCATCAAATGTCAGTCGAATGTATTCCTTTGCGCGGCCGCGGAGTTCAACCCGTACAGACCTCCGGGAAAAATACAAGGAGATACAGAAACAGCACTCACCTGAGCCGCGGGTTGCCTACATCTACACAAGGACTGTTACGATGGGTTACGTTTTTGAAGTTTGGGCGCTGCCGCCAGACTGATTGACTTTGCTCGGGATACGACGGCGACGGCGAAGACGCTACATTCTAGTGCGTCTTGCTAGCTGCCCCGACGTCAACCCAAGCTTATATTCCTTGATAGTCCGCGATCGCGTGCTGCGCGAGAACCTCGTCACATCTAACCTGGTATGATATCTATATTTCCCGGCGCGGGTAGGTAACCCGGGCCAGGACAAACTAATCGCCCTACCCCCTACATTCACCTCACTTTACCCTCGATGTAACTGTACTGTATCCATTTAGCGCGGCTCCTTATCTTTATTGCAACTGTATGTAAATCTGCATCGTGAATCGTTTAGAGCTCGGTGGTCGGCTAGACTTCGGTGGAGGTAGTAATAAATTACTGCAGCCAAGATAAATGGAATCAAGCGAATATTCGGAGATCAACTGAAGTTCTATGGAGGGTACACGTTTCGATACAGTGTATACACAAAGCCAGCGTCGTGGGATGGCCATCTATCACCGTTTGTACTCTTCGGAGCCCGTGTCCGCAGCCGTGGCTTCCCTGCTCTTCGTTTCGTGCTCGGGGTGCGCGAACATTCCCTGGACCTGCATCCATAGCATTAACATTAATATCAAGGATCTAGGGAAGGGAACCCACATTAATGTGCGGCACCGTCTCCTGGGTCGTGCGCACCTGAATCCCCCCAAAGTTACTGAGTTCCACCTCGTCGCGCTGCATCCCAAGAAGTGTTAAAGAGGTACATGGGGGTTATAACGGAGGGTTACTGACAGCGCGCGTGCGGCGCATGCGGTTCCCGGAGAGCTCGTTGCTCGAGGACACGCCGTTGCGGCTGCTATGCATGGCGCGGATCGTGCGCCGCGCGTTGAGCGTCCACATCATGGACACGGCGTAGAGCTTTGGCAGCGCCATGTTGAATGCCGTGCTGACGAGGCTCTCGCTGCCGGTGTATAACTGCGAGAAGATGAGGTTGAACATCGCACTGGCGGCGTCCCGTTAATGGAGGACGGGTGGACAGGCGGAAGGCGGAGACAGACCAAATCGCAGCGGGGGCGGCGGTCTGGAAGGTGAGGCGTACGAGGGCGCTGATGAGCCCGACGGTTTGCGGGAGCACGTCCCGTTTCGATTGGATCAGGAAGTAGGCGGTAGAACACGACAGGAGGATGTCGGCGGCTGTTCGTGCATGTCTAGTTAGTGAGGGCAGGACCAGGAAGTAGAGAGGACTAACCAAATACCGAACTGAGATGCGCAGCAACTTGCGGTCGCTCGGGTCAGTCAAGAGATACTAGCTGAAAGATACCACATACACCAGTTTCCGATTTTACTTGACGCCGAGACGCCCAAGGTAATGTAGTATGTCTGCGAGCATGCTTGTAAGATAGATGGGCTCGTTGTGGGATCACGCGCTGCTCACCGCGAGTATCATGGAGCAAAAAGCAAAGAGGAACACGACTGCGATGGGCGCCACCACTAGGTGTTTTTTGGATATGACAAGCAGACGGTAGCAGAAATACGTCTGGACGTAGAGGTCGAATGTTGCGACCATCATGGGGTTCCCGGATTGCCA
Source organism: Mycena rosella (assembly GCA_029378255.1). Lineage (NCBI taxonomy): Eukaryota > Fungi > Basidiomycota > Agaricomycetes > Agaricales > Mycenaceae > Mycena > Mycena rosella. Next base: position 120,296 of record JARKIE010000211.1, on the reverse strand, counting down.
CCACGCAGTGTAGTTAAGGAGTATGGCTCCATCGATGTCCCCGATGAAAAGGATGCTTTGGATCCAGATGATTGCACTACTGTCGTGAATAGACCGTTCTAAAAAGATAAAGCGCGAACGAACTTACAAGGCTTGGACAGATTTGAGAACCGATAATATAGCGAGGCCGCCCACATATACGCGAAGAGTCAGTTTGTCTTCATGGTACCAGCTGTAGTAGCTGAATATCTGGAGGATTGCGCGGGTCAGGCACGCTAATAGATAATAAATTCAGGACAAGAACATACCTGGCAGGTCAGCACACCCTGGAGGAAGATATCTATGCAGGAGCCTGCGAGCTACAGACCAGGATTAATAAGGACGAAGATACTGTGGGGAGAAAAACTGACCCAAGGCCCCAGGAGAAAGATAGCTTCGTGGCGTCGCAAAGGATCCGACATACCTCAGGCTGTAGTATCGTAATTTCATGCTCGTACCTTATAGTCATATTCTCCACCCCTATACATTGTAGACTCCTGATGGGATGATGGTTGTATCATGCAGGGTTGGTTCAACTTGACAGCTAAGTCGAAAACGATAGACATTCTCAATTTTCGAGTAAAGTTCGAGCCGAACTCTTCCCGCAGCCAAGTCTGACCACTCAAGGCGGAAGTTGGAGACTTTGGAGCTTGACTGCAGCCAAAATTGAGCTGAGGACTAAGGCTCCAACCATTTCGGTTTCGTTTGCGGTTTGGCGTAAACCAAACGGAAACGGTAATCAAACCTATAAAAACCGTTTAAACAGTATTTTCCCGGGGCCATAGAGTATAGGTGCATGAGGGGGTGGAGACCAGTAATTATGGTTGAAATTGATGGGTCCTTGCCTTCAACACAGGCACCCGAATGTGATTGGTGGAGATGAATTACGAGTTGGTGGCGGCGTGCGAAGATCTCCGTGCGCCATCAATCACATGGACACTCGAGCGCCCTGTGCAAGGGGTACCCATGATAAGAATGTCAGACACAGGGTACCCATGGGAGCGCTATTTTTCCCCAAAAGGAAATCACAAACTCACTATTTTTCTGGACGATTGAGCCTCCCTGCATCACTTTCAAAAAAAAAATTCTGGCCGTTGCGGTTGTACCCTCCCTACGTAATAATGATCGGATCAATTGCTTTATGTGGTGCATGTCAAACCATATATAGTAGACATCACGGATATCAAATCGGTGCTCTCACGGGTACCCAGTGTCTGACATTCTTATCATGGGTACCCCTTGGTAGTCTCGGACCATACTCTCATGACATCCCAATTTGGGAACCCTGTCATGAGAGTCTGGATCACAACCAACGACTTAACCGTACCATTGCGCTATCAAAATTGATCTCATTTTCCCATGCTCGGCTAAGTTCGGAACCATCGGAGCTGTCTCGGGACTTCCGGAGACAGCCCGATAAGATCAAGTCAGGCATCAGATTAAGCTCGGGTAATTCTCTTTGTCTCTTGTACTCGCGTTCTGCACCGTCCCGATGCGTCTACAGGTCCTTAAAGTGGGCCAAATCATACATTAATGCTAACATGGCCTCAGATGAGCTGAAACTATTATATCAGACCCAGACCACGGTGGGGCGGCCAGCTCGGGGAATCGAGATCCATTTTTGACTTCACAAGTCAAAGGAAGTATATCAGTATCCTAATGTACGTTTTGGCCCACTTTACAGACCTGTAGACGCGTCGGGACGGGGCAGAACACGAGTACAAGAGACAAAGAGGATTATCCGAGCTTAATCTGATGCCTGACTTGATCTTGGCTGTCTCCGGAAGTCCCGAGACAGCTCCGATGGTTCCGAACTTAGCGAGCATGGGAAAATGAGATCAATTTTGATAACGCAATGGACCTGGTACGGTTAAGTCGTTGGTTGTGATCCAGACTCTCATGACAGGGTTCCCAAATTGGGATGTCATGAGAGTATGGTCCGAGACTAACCAGGACCCCGGTTTATCCCTTTGGAGGCTGGGTCACTGAACTCCCGAATCTACCAATTTTTGTCCGCACGGCTTTGGCTCCGACTGAGGTGGTTTTTGTCCGCACCGGACCTAACCGATGATCACGTAAGCGTCCAAAAGCGGTAATTTCTGGCTCCCACGACCCCAAAAATCGCAGATTTTGCGCCAGATGCCACTTTTTCGTGCATTTGGGGCTAGATTTGATGTCCCTCGTTGTATCCTATTGATTCTGGGCCTAATGCAGACCGGCTGAGAGATTTCATCCGGCGGAGCTCGATGATTTTTGTCCGCGCAGGACCTAGGCTTTCGGCGTCCGAGACCCAATTTTTGTCCACGCAAGACCTAGGTTTCGGGGTCAAAATCTCAAATTTTTGTCCGCGCCGCGACCTGGCCTCCAAAGGGATAGACCGGGGTCCTGACTAACCCCTTGGCCCTGTGGCTGGTTTTCCGTCCATTGCACTGGGTCTCCAAATGGGGAAAAACGCGAAAAAGAAATCGAAAAGGGAAGGAATGGGATAGGTTCAGTTAAGTTTCAAGAGATATATCTATGGCTCGAAAGACCTTCAAAAATCCTTCCATGTGCCCACAACTATATTCAGTGCTTACAATACAGAACCCAGATTCGAGGAGCTGCCGGTTGAAAATACATAATTACGCGACGGACATGAAATTTGACTCAATGCGGCGTGAAAAACATGATTTTGGAGGTATTTCAGGCATCCCGATGCCTGGATGCGCGAACAGAACCCGACAAACCAGGTTTGAGCGAGGTTTTGGTAAAAAGATGACATGCATGAATTGCAGCCAAAAAACTGGGAGGATGCTCACTATAAATGTTTAATGAAGCTGAGAATTGGTTCGACATATCCACATGCACCTCCCAAGACTTTTTCCCTCGCAAATTGGCGCCAAATGCATGTTCCTTTGATTTTTCTGTCTGCTTGCTCTTGTCAAGGGGAAAAATCATTTGAACCAGGGATGTGCCCTCAGATACCAGCAGTTAATATTGGATTTGTTCCCGAGGTCCTTAGATGTGAGGAAGGCCAACAGCGAGTCAGACATGGGTGCGAAGAAAATGAAGCCGTGGACCAGAAAAAACATGCCGGACACAATCAAAACAACCATCCATGGCCTACAAAATTATGAGGAAAAGAAAATGGAAGTAGGGACCTACAAAGTGCTTCTCAACAGGAAAGCAACCAAAAAGAATATGGGGCTAGCACAAGCGGCAGTTGCAGACCCCACAGACGAACTGCCATCCGAGGTGCTGGTATGGAAATCAATGAAGCACAAAGACATCTCAAGGAGCATAAGATTCTTCCTCTGGATGATTATACATGGTGGATACAAAATAGGCAGGCATTGGGAGAAGATCGAGGGCCATGAATTCAAAGCCGCATGTGTCAAATGCGGAACGACGGGGTCCATGGAGCAGATACTAACAAAATGTGAGACCCCAGGACAAGAAGAGATCTGGGAGTTGGCGAGTGAGCTGTGGGAACTAAAGACAGGGGTGGCTATATCCAAAACGACCACCGGCCAAATTATGGCATGCACGGCCATCGAACACGGCGGGAATGACACATCTATTCAGGATTCTGGTATCAGAGTCCACATTCCTCATATGGCAGTTGAAGGACGAAAGGGTAATACAGGAAAAGGAACCCGCATCAGCAAACGAAATGCACAACCATTGGCTCAAAAAGATCAACAACCGACTAGCACTGGACCGTGCAATGAAAAATGAAGGGAAGTACGGGAAGAAGGCAATCAAGAAATCACTGTACTCAAGACGTGGTGGAAAGTGTTAAAAAATGAGAATAATCTAGGCTCAGGTAAATATCTAGTGAGTTGCGGCTGTTTGAACCATTTGTGTATCATTTTTTTATCCTTTGCACAGGTCTGCAAACTAAACAGAAAAACAAACGGTTCACAGTGGAAATGGAGAGATATCATGGCCACTGGAAATGATTCTGAAATGTTTAGTTTAGGTATCAACTAAAGTGGGTCCGAAAACATACCCGAAATGTGAAGTTTTTGCGCGACCTAAGTTGAAGCCGAAACTACTCAATTCAAATATGTTTTTGGCACACCCGAAATTTATGATTTCAGATGTGGTTTAGGCCCAGCTGAAGCTGCTTCTGAAACTATAGGTTTTATTCGCTGAAATGTTCGCAAAGCGAACCTGGTAAGAAGGCGGGGCTCGGGAGCGCTGTTTCTTGGGCCCACTGGTAGAATCTTTCGGCATCATTCAAAGCAAGGTTTTGTCGCGCGCACACCGGTGGTTTGGGAGGAAGAGCGGGTGAAAAATGTTGCATTATGTCCAGTACGTACAGTGTAGACAGGGGTGGAGACCGACAGTGGTGGACGGCGGAACGGTGGAACGGTCCCGGAAGAGCGAAAAAAGACCATCCCGATATAGAAGGTCCTTGGGTGGGCCACCGTTCCCAAAACAGGAAGGTGGATGTTTTTGTGTTTATTGGAGTTGATGCAGTGATGCCTCGGGCATCTCTTGGCCATAGCCCCGGGCACTGCTCGGGCAAGCCGCCAGCAGGTAGAATAGTGGAGCTTAATCCCGCGCACCACCGCCCGTCTTTGTAAGAGCCTCGGGCATGCCTCGGGCTTGTAGTATATAAGTAGTGCATTTTCTATGTAAAGCTCAAGTGTTTGCAGAGCTCAGCCAAACGTTCAATATCATTTCTATATTTATAACTCTTATCTGTCTGATTCCTCGACCATAAAACCCAACAGTGTTTTGTGTGTAGCGATGTGATTCCGAGATAATGGCCCTGCCGGGCGGTGAAAGGGAGTACTCAAGTTGGAGACTTGATGTATTGTTGAAGGCAGCTAAATGTACATAGCAAACGCTGAAATGTCTGAAGCGCGCGAAATCAAAACCCTGTCGGGGAAGGTGGAGCCCCGTGCCTCAAATCATTCACATACAGCCCCGCATTATCAACCTGGCTCGCCCACAGCGCCCACGCCCTCCCGACGCTCAAAGATAAAGTCAACGTCACTTCAAGGCAGTAGTACCATATCGCTTACAGAGTTTTCGCGGTGGTCGCGGTATCGGTGACTTCGCGCGCGTTCAACGCCTTGGGCGCCTTCCCGCCGCCGAGGAGAATGCCCTGGAACTGGACGGTTGCGTCTTGTTTGATGTAGTACGAGCTGAACACGGCTTCGCGCATGGAATCCGCGCGGACGGCCATTCCGTGGCCCCTGGAGTAATTTTAAGTATCTCGACCGCAAGGATCGAATATAGATGTAAGTACCTCATCAACACAATCTAGCAGCCGATGGTTAGCACTAAATTGATCGAGAGGTTGCAAGTGGTTCGGTACCTGACTGTCGCTCGAGAACGTGCCCGCGAGTGCGTCGCCCAGGGCCTCGTTTCGGATGAGCAGGTCGTGAAGCTGGTTGTCCGGAAGCACGCTTGTCGGTAGATTTCGTGCATCGAAAATGGGAGCGCCGTCAGAACCAACCGATGGGCTCTAAGTAATCCCATTCATGTGAATGAAATTTAGAAGTACTTGTGGACACTAACCGTATGCATTTGAGCCACCAGGGGTACGTTATCCTGATTCGCGAAAGGCAGAATCTCTTGCGTATGACTGTGCACTACCGCTAGGACGTTGGGGAATTTCTTGAATATCTAGCAACCAGTTGAGCCTGAATTATTGTTTTGTGGTTATCTCAATACCTCTGAGTGGATAAATCGCTCGGAAAACCCGGTCGGAACTTCAGCCCCGGTGACGGAAGCGTTGAAGGTAAGGGCAACAGCCGTCGCGTTTTCAATCTCATATCTAAGGTTCGATGTCAAGTATGGTTCTTCCGCAGGGAGCTGTATACGTACGTTACTATGGACTGGGAAGTTGCTTGTGCTGGTGCAATAGCAAATGTCCTGGTGATTATCAACGTTCCAAATCCTTGTAGGGCAGGACTCCAAAGACGAACATCAGAAATTGGCTCGAATTGACGGGATTCCGGACAGAGACATGCCCGAAGGCATCTACGACGTCCAGGAAGTGTAAAATATCTTAAATGAACGCTCAGCGACGAATATTCACGGCAAGACAAGGATGTTACTTGCGGCTCGCGTCTAACAGATCAACACCGACTGCAGTCAAGGTCACAGCAACCTCCTGTCCTGATGCGACCGACTGCAATCCAGAGACCAAGATCCCGGCCAGAAAACATTTTTTGGAAGCGAAAAGCATGTCGGTAGGAGGGAGCCGGTCATTATGGAGAGCCTTATGTGTGGCATGAGGCGGGATAAAAATCGCCGCGGGGATCATGTGAGCAGAATTTGCTCTTCTTCCAGTTATTAATATCCTTTTGAAGCCGTTGTTCTATCCGGCCCAGTGAGTTGTATCCATATGTGAAGCACGGAACGGGAGTCCGTTTTTGCCGAACATGAGAGTTGGAAACCAAAAGCAACTTGCCGAGGCCAGGGTTAGGGTTTAAATTTAAGCGCCTTAATCTTGCTTCATCTTTCCATCGCCGCGCGCGCCATTGGATACAGCTGTTGCTCGGAGTGACGAAATCTAATTAACGGCAAGGGGAGAGGCTCGAGACGGGGTCTGGCCGGACTGGAATCTGTCTGCTGTCGGGCCAATTGGGAGTCTGGTCGAGTTTGGTAAACCTGGCAAACGGTAACCTCTGAATGCACATCAGGCTCCCACTTTATGTGCTACGACAAGTCCATGTTGGCTTTCGTCACCTACCGAGGGTCTTCGAGGGATTTGGAGCCTCCCTGACGAGAAATACGCACAACGGAAGCAGCAAGCCCATACCCACGCCTCCGCGACTTCCCGCTCTCGAATCACCCGAGGAATCTGCTTTGGCGCGGGCGTGGGTGGCCAAATTCCGTGCGGTCGACATCCCGAAAGCTTCCGTGGAATTCTCCTTCTCACGGAGCTCTGGACCGGGCGGGCAGGTACATATCTTTTACACAACCTTTCTTTTCGCGCACAGAGATGATTTACCGCTGGTCCTAGAATGTGAACAAAGTCAATACGAAGGCGACGCTCCGGTGTCGGATCGACGAAGCCTGGATACCGATGTGGGCTCAATCCGAGTTGCAGCGATCTGTGGGTAGCTGGCGATTCACAGTAGCCCATGCCTGTCTAACTTTTCTTTTTAAAAACAGCCACACTACGTCTCATCTACCCAGTCGATCCAGATTACCGCCACCGTGCATCGGTCCCAATCGCAGAACGTTGATGAATGCTTGTCCAAGGTGGATATAATTTTACTCTCTGGGCTCGACCTTGATTGACGCATCGCCAGTTTCACGCAGCGCTCGTGGACGCAGCGTCTGCTGGTATAAAAAGTGAACCGACGGCAGCGCAGGTGAAACGGGTCGAGGGTCTCGTCAAGGCCGCCCATGCTCGACGGCGGGCCGACAAGGCTCATCGCAGCAAAGTCAAGGCAGGGAGGAAAGGGTTGGGTGGAGACTGATCTCGGAGAGGACTGTCTTTTGGTCCATAGATTAATGTGATTCCCCGCTGGCTTAAACCCTAAATCCAAGTCATAAAATCAACCTCTGCATATTTATCTGGATGTGCCTCGCTGTCCAACCGTCCCAGATTCTTCGCACCGCCCCTTGAATAAAATATCGGTTCGAGTGCGAGTTCAAAGCGAAAAGGAGGATAATTCTATTCGTTCGTTTTTATTCGTTTTCGTTCATCGTGTAAAATCGGAGGCTGGTGTCTGCAGGTTTGTGTATCCGTGTTGGGCTCGTGCCTTCGACGCGACTCATCACGTGAGCCCTTCAAGTCGTCCTTCAGAATCAAGGTTAAGGACTCGGGGAAGCTCAGAGTCAGGTATCGTGTTAGTACATACAGGCCAGCACTACAATACTGTCGATTCATCCGCATTCAAAATGAGCGTCCCAAAGAACCGGATGATCTCCACAAAATCGTCCGCGTCGATGGCTGTGCCGTCTTTCAGCTCGGGTTATTCAAGCAAGCAAATTGCCAATACGCACATTCGTTCACGGTGTGCATATTCCCCAGGGCGTCTTCAGGCCCGCGCCCTGCCGAGTTCCCGTGCCCGTACCGGAAGATATGCCGCGAGAGCTGCCAGTAATACCGCGTGTCTACATCCATCAGTGAGCTACGCCCCTCGAATTCACGCGTATATATGTACGCACCCGTGTTCCCCGACATGGTCGACGGCACGACGGCGATCGGGTTGTTATCCGAGTCGCCGTTCGCAGCCCGCCGCGTGCTGTACGCAGCCATGATACTGCCCGCAAGCACCTGGTACGGCGCCGAGTCTGCGCCCGTCGGCGTGACCGGCGCGGGCTCGAGCGCGTAGGTGTCCGCGAGGGTCAGCGTCCCGCTGGATGACACGCCCGGCTCCGAGAGCGCGACGCCGAACGCGGTGTACGTGAGGTTGAAGCGCTCCGCGAGTGGCCGGAGGAGCGCCGTGTCGTGCGCGCGCACCGCGCCGACGGAACTGACACAGTAAGATGAGCCAATGCGCGACCACCATATAGAGACGAGGACGGACCTTTCTGCTAAAATGCGATGGTTCACGATCGCGGACGCCTGCTCCGGCAGCGCGTTCGACTTGACGCCCCCACGGATCACGTCGATGGCCGTCGTCGTCCCGATCTGACTCCGATAGAGCTTGTCCTTCGCCAGGATCGCCTCGAACGCGGCGAGTGCCGCGTCCGAGTGCGCCGAGTCCTTGATGATGCGCTTCGTCTCGGGCGACATGGTCGTGCCGTACTGCGCCAGGCACTGGAAGGTGCGGTACGGTGTGGATTCGCGAGACTGTACCTCGATGAGATGAGCTGTGAGTGACATAAGAGGAGGAAGACCGCACCAGCTGTAGCTTGGACGGATTCTCCTCGTACTGGACGAGCAGCGCCGCGAGGATGCCTATGCTCTGCAGCATCGTGTCAGCACGGTTGCGGCGACGCGGGCGACGGCACGTACAGTGTGGGCAGGCGGGATGCTGGAGTGTCCGCCGGGCGCAGTAACCTCCACCACCACGTCGATGTACCCCTTCTCCGCGACACCAGGGAACGCCGCCACGATGCCGAACATCTCGATGAGCCCCGCTGTGGACGTGGATTTAGTGCTGCGATTGAGCTGCGGGTTCCGCAGTACTGACCGCCCTCGTCGATGATGAACGCGAAAGAATCCTCGCCGTAGGTGCTGAGGAGCGCCTTCGCGAGCTCCGCCGCACCCTGCAAAGGTATCAGTACAAGGGCTGTACAAGAGAAGAAAGTGAGCTGACCTGCGGACCACTGACTTCCTCGTCGAATCCGACCGCCACAACGAAGGTGCGCGTCGGCCCGAACCCATTTTCGAGGAGCGCCTCCAGCGCGGCCCTGGGACACCATTAAAAATATCAAATCATAACGAGGCGTATGCCATACAAAATTCCGACGAGGCCATTCTTGTCGTCGGCGGTGCCGCGGCCCCAGATACGGGAACCTGCTCAGAAGCGAATGAGAACTAGAAACAATGGAGGGAGACCGGCCCACCGTCGAAATGGCCAGAATACGGCGGATGCGCCCAGCTTCCAATTGTGGAGGGCTCGACAGGAACGACGTCTGCGGGGGGGCGGGGTCGTCAGCGCACACAATCAGAGTGGCCTACGAACCTTGGTGTGCTGCGAGGAGCACGGGCTTCAGCGACGCGTCGGACCCGGTCCATTCGTACAGCAGGCCGTAGGTGTTTACTTTCCGTAAATCCAAGCGCTCGTGACTACAGCAAAAGCGGTCTGAGACAGTACTTTGCGTAGATGTGCAGGCTGGTACTCACACGAGGGGAAATGACTGCGCCAAATACGCGTGGAATTCGGTGAATATGTCCCAACGCGGGTCGACGCCGACAGGCTGCATGTCATCGTACGATTCTGTCCTGAAAAGACGGAGTGAGGAACCCCACCACCTTTCAACAGACGAGACAACGCACGCAATGCGGACGGCGCCCGCAAGCCAATCGATAGCGCGCGTCTTGAAGGCCGCAGAGCCCGTCTGCTCGCGGACGGCGTCCCAAACGCCCGCATTGCGCTCCGGGAGGAGGATATTCGCCTGCGGGCAGGTTTCTGCATCTATAGACGACCCAGGGAGACCAGGGAGAGATTCCAAGACGAAATGCCGGAATTGCCAGCTCAGAAATATCGCAATTGCGAGAAGACCGCCCCAGACGAGTGCTGGGGAACGTGGCGCCTTTTTGCGCAGCGGTGGAACTGAAAAGGAGGATTTTCCGTCGGAGAGAGGCAGCATTGCGCTGGTTAACGTGATCGCGGTATTGGAGTGGCAGTCAACTTTTTGCCTCCGTCACGATGGGGCCATTATTGCGTTATTCGACAGGGCCGATGGTCGTCGGTACAGTCGCCTCGGCGGGTATGCCGTATTTCATGTAGATAATAAGAAGATATCGCGGTGGGTAGTCACGGCTGAGAAGAAGGGAGATAACATGCACTTACGGCAACATCACCAAAAAAAAAACGATTATTTAAAATAATACTGCGGCCTGTACATATAGTACAAGTTTCGTCGTCCCAAAATTACACTTAAAAGGTCGCAGTGACCTCCGCTCGGGGGCCCGGAGGACTATCGCCCGTCGCGGTCTTGAATATATCATACAGACTCTCAAACAACCACCGCTAGCGCGCAGGGTTATCGTGCCGCCCCTCCGCCCGTAGACAGTTATCGAGCAGCGCAAAGAACGGCGCCGCGTCACGCTCGAGCGCGGCGAGCATGTGCTGGTCGTGGAACTGCACCTGGTACTCGAGCCCGTCGCAGAAGTCGCGGATGCGCGCGATGTGCGTACGCATGCGGCGCTCAAAGTCCAAGTCCGCCGCGGGCGGGAGCTGCGGGGCGTGTGGGGGCGTGTGTTGCGGCGGGTGCGGGGCCGGGAGCTGCGAGGGGGCTGAGGAGAGCGGGGGCTGCGTCGGCGGGGGGTGTGCGTGCGGCTGGTGATGCGGGTGGGGGTGACGGTGCTGTTCCAACTGGGGATCTATGGGCGGTGGCGCGGGGGCAAAGTGCGGGGAAAATCGCGGGGACAGTGCAGGGGCAATGTGTGGGGACGGCGAAGGCGACGGGTCGGGCTCCGTCTGCGGCCTCAGCTCCCACTCGCCCTCCTGCTCGCGGAGCGCGGGCGGGGGCGGACCGTCCACGCGCCCAACGAGGTGCGCCGGCAGCGGCTTCTTGATCACGCTGAAGAAATGCGACATCGGCGCGACGGGGGACGGCGCGACGGGTACGGGTCCGGCCGCCTCGCCCTCGAGGTACGAGTCGTGCCGCATGTAGTGGTGCATGCGCACCGTGACGGCGCGCGCGCCGCGGGGGGCCTCCTCTGGGATGCACGAGATCATGAGGCGGCTGCGGCACGGGTAGCGCTGCTTCGCAAAGACCTCGCCCTGCTTCGAGACGCGCGGGACGTCGCCCGTGCCCCGGTGCTTGGAGCGGCGCGCCTCGTCCTGCGAGCACCAGAGGCGCGTTTTGTGCCCGCGTTCCGAGGGCGGGTGGTCCTTGACGCTGTTTTGGGTCAATTAAAGGGGAATGCGCAAGGGAGGTGCAGACGCACGTAAAGCGGTAGCCAGTCGCTTTCCATATGTCGTGGGCGACCGCTTGCACGCGCTGCTTGTCCGAGAGCGTGTCTGCGTCGGGTCCGGTCAACAGATAAGAACCGCTGAAGTCGACCTCGGGGTCCTCTATGCATGAAGTTTGCAGAGCGGCGAGAAGGTCTTCGCTGCTGATGTAGGGCTTTGGCTAGAGAAGGACGTGTGAGCAAGACGAAATCGGATACGAGAGAATAATGTGAGCAAAGAAATCGGCCGGAAAAGGAATAATGACCTCGCCGCCTCATGGCGCCCGCCGCAGCACAATAACGATGCTGAAATACCCCGGATATGCCGCATAATAATATGCCATAGACAAACAAGCAGCCCGAGACTGCCAAAGCGCCACGACGTGAAGTGGAACCTCGGCGACCAAGTCGAGAGCGGCGTACCGCACCGATTGGCACGACATAGGCAGCGCCGCACCCAAGGCCGGTACAGCTTCGCGCGAGCCAATCCACAGCCCACGCTACACACAAAGGCATGCCGTAGCCAATGCGCATGCCTCGGAAGGAAAGGAACAAGACCGGGGCCGTCATTCGTAGCCTGAGCGGCGTATCACACCGATTGGGCGCGTTCTCCAAAGCGCAGTTAGGCATATCTCCTCCAAAAGCGGCCACAGACAGCTTCACGCGACGCGCGAAGCCAAGCCAAGGCCCATAGCCAATGCACATCCCGTACGCGGGGAAAGTGGAGGGCAATTGTCGACCCTCCAGCCCACAGCTAGAATGGTATCCAAGCGCGTATAGCCTAGCGCTACACGAGCCGTGGACCGTGCCCAGCCAATGCACTTCCCGCACGCAAGGAAGGCGGAGAGCACCAGCGCCACCACGTCGTGCTCCACAACGAGGCCCAGGCACGCTACATTAGGCGTGGCATGCGCGAAGGGGAGGGCACCCCCACCCATTGTCGCGCCTTCCACAAGGCAATTAGGGTGGTAAGCGCGTATAGCGTCTACATTGGCCGTGATCAAGCCAATGCAGTTCCCGCACGCAAGGAAAGTGAAGGACACCACACCAATCGGCGGCGGGTTCCACCAAGAAGTCCAAAACATGCCCGAGGCTCGACAACAGACCGCAAATCCAAATCCCCGCGATAAAAATATAGACGCTCACCGGCTTCGCTTTAAGTTTTCCGCTCGGTCCAAACGACGATACCGGAGAGGATATAACCAAGGGTTCGCGCACCGCAGGCTCGCGCACCCCCGGGTATTGATTCATTTCGCCTGCAGGGTAGCTCCGCTGCTCCGAGCCTGTGCCGTCCATCAAAGAGCGCTTCCGCTTTTGCTGCTGCTGCATGGTCGGTTGCATGACGATCCTAAACGGCCGACATGGCTTTTCGGGCGGTCGAAACGACGTCGAGGCGGAGGGGTACACCAGAGATACCGGTTCGCGTAGATATTCTGAGGTCGAGGACGACGGTGACGAGCTCGAGCTCGAGGAAGCCATCCCTCAATGTCGGAGAGGTAAAGACAGTCGGCGTTGAACCACAACAAGCAGCTTGGGTCAGAAGGAGTACCAGCAAGTACTAGTACAGTGTGTAGGCGGTGCGAGCGGGGGATCAGCTTGAGATCAGCACTTCTTTGCTTTTCTCCTTTCAGCCAAGTTTCTCTGATCCCCGCGTTTACTGGCATGTGGACTCATGTTTCCGAAGTAGATCTCTGGCACTCTCTGGCAATCAGCATACAGGCATATTCCGATTTTACTAGCGCTGGATTGCCGATTCTACGGATTTCACGACTTTTTTGATCCCAAGATCACCACGGGCGCGACTCGGATAACTGCCTCCGAGTCTGTGTAGAATCCTTCTCTTGCGGATCGTCTGTTAGCTATAGTATAGTTACTATAGCTTGTCCATCTCGGCGTTCCGATTAGTATCGAGCGCGTGACCACGACCGGTAGGCAATACTTTTTCGGCAGAAAAACGCGTATCATGCGGGGATGCGAATCTCTGGACACCGTCGGGGAAGCTCCTTCTGTCATCACTAGGCTGGACGGCGTCTAGGCTCGCCTACTCCACCGTGAAAGGTGCTGAACCTCTGGGCACCCGGTTCAGTGCTCACTAGTGCTGAAGATTGAAGATGGAAGATTTTCACGATATGTTTCTAGAATCATTCACTCTCGTGGCTGCTCCATCCCGTTCCTATTCGTGTCAAGCGTGGGACAGCTTCTAGTTCGCACCTGGCGCAGCAACGAGCGTCTTTTCATGTCGATCCACCACGAATTTGATCAGTGCTTCGATTGTCGGCACTCCTAGCTCGACACCCTACTTTTGACCCATGGATCGCCAGGACGGTGACAGTCTGAGATGATTGACGAGGAAATCCATCAAAGAAGGGGGAGTGGATCCAAACCTAGCGCAGACCATGGACGTGCGGATGCAAGAGCACCTGGGTCATGTCTTGCACTGCTCTTCTGTCAAGTCGAACCCAGGGAGGAGTCAAATGCTGGCGCTCAATGTGCCGGAGAAGCGAAGAGGAAACGAGGTGGAAGTTCAAAGACGGCTTCGCCTCGGGGTGACTGTTCATGGGGCTTCAACACCGCAGACACCGCGCCAACAGAGATACGGACACTGAAATGCCGAAAAAATCAAACAGTGCGCACATTCATTATAGTGGCTGAACAACATCAAACTTTTCCCAGTCCAGCATATAGTGAACAACATACCCTCATGTTTGCTGCATTTCCACACCATCGAAGCTTAATTGACCGACTTTCTTGGGGAAAGACGCGCTTAGAGAAGGAAATATTCTACTCAGAGCTCGCCCAGACGAACACTACCCTTGTGTTTTGGTTGTCATCCAAATCCACAAAACCAATGCTCGAGCCTTTAGTGTCTTCCAAAGTTGTGACTTTCAAGAAGGATAATTTCTATCTAAAACTGTTATTGGACGACGCTGCGAGACGTCGTGATCGTATACTGCGTTGGGCTTCGCGATATTAAACTAAAGAATTGCAGGTAACGCGGGAACTCTAACCACTCGATAGAGGGTAATTTTCATTCAGTCTTCTTTATATGGAATTCTCTGGGTGCGTAGTTGGGGGTATCTCACGGAAATACGGAATACAACTGGAAGAAATTGCTCTTAAATGAAACTACGACTTGCAGTGCATTCGAAACTTGATTTGCGGGGGCGTAAAGGAACGAATGAGGCTCACATTGGATCTTTGAAGAGGAGACATGATGAAGAGCTCGAAGCCATCGCTCGTGAGTGCGACTACGGCCTGCAATGATCGGAACCTGACTTACGGAGCTCGTCAAGGAACCAATGAGGCTCGACATTGTACAGGTTGTTCTCGTATTTTTTCACGAGACATGAATAATTTTCGAATTAGCCTCTACTGGACTTATCATACGCCAGGATCAAGAAACTCGAAAAGGCACACGGAAAGGCCGCTACAATTACGTCGACACTACTTACAGCTGAACTTCGCCACCACTCACTCATCTAATTTCAACTACAGAATCAGAGCTCCGCGAACGCCTCGAAAGTCCACAGTCTGGGGGGATGATATATCAGCGGCCTACAAGCTCCCAACAGCACTGATATATCTAGGTCTCCGATTGTGGGCTTTTTCTGATATATCAGGCATGGGCAACCAGAGCCATACCTTAATTCGGCCCAACAGCGCCGAGCATACTGCTAAGAGGCCTCGTCGTCGTCGCCTGCGATGAGGACGTGTATGTCTCTGTTTGCTTGATCGATGACCTAATCATCCATTTTGGGAAGACGACGTGGAGGAGTGCCTCGACATCGTCTGTCGCCATTGGCTCGTAAATAGAGTAAATTAATGTGTAAAAATCCGAAAAAAAAATACAATACACGGGGATCAGCTATTAGTCCAAAACGTACAAGGGGTCGATCTCAGCGAGCGCAAATGCAGGGACAGGGAAGCTCCCTTCGTCTTCCTCCTCCTCTTCGATACCATCACCATCCTCGCCACCCTCACCCTCCACACCCTTCACCGTGGCGTCCTCTCCACTGTCGTCGCCTGCCGCCTCTGCTGCGTACGCCGCGCTCGAGGCAAATGCTGCCGCCCTCTCTTCCTCAACGACCTTCCTTCCGTCGCAAATGATCTCCGGGAGATGCGCCCACAGATTCGTGAACGAAGTGTGCAGGTCCATCTGCAGCTTCGCTTGCCGCATTGCATAGGCCCGCTCCCCCTCGCGTTGTGGTCCATCCTCCAATCCACGCTGGTCGACTTTGGCCTGCCACCACGCTGCACGCCATGTAAGAAACGCGAGGATCCGACGCATCTCCTCCTCTAGCAAGTCCACCTCTTCGGTCCAACGCATCGCGCGCGCGCGGGCCTTGGCCCATTCAATCCTCACCGCTGCAAACAGTGTTAGCAACGCGTTGTCGGTCTCGGAGACAAACAGACCTTCATTCATCGCCTGCGGCGAGCCCGGGGCCACCTGTTGTGCCTCGACGACCCAGATCCACGAAAGCACCGCCGGCGCCTTCACGGCCCTCGGTCGCTTGGCACGGCGACGCTGCCTGCGCTCCCGGTACGTCTTCCGCCGTGCTTGCCCGCCCCTCTGCCGCACCGGGTCGCCAAACTGAGCGTGCGGCATCCCCCTGACGTCCTCATCTAGCAGCTGCTTCAGCGTCACCTCCCACTCGTTCCGCCCCAGCACCGGCCCCAGCACGACCAGCGTCTGACGTGCCACGCGATACTGTGCCGTCATACGTCGGATACGATCGTCGCACAGCTCGATCTTGCTGCCCGAGCGCATGTTCTCCCGCACGCCTCTCGAGTAGGCATCCTTCTGCTGGTATAGGTGGCTGCGCACCAGCAGCTGGCGTCGTATCTCATGCAGCGCCTCGTTCCCCTGCCCAATGCGGAGCCGGTATTCATGCATGACGCACTCCCGCATAAACTTGCTGAGCCCGTGAGCTGCACCGGCCTGCTTCATCATTGCGGACGGTAGCCACAGCCCGATTTCGTAGACTTGCAGCCCGGCAACTGGCTGGGTCTTGGCAATGCGTACGCGAGCGGCGTCTTGCAGTTTCCGCAAGCGATCGACGATGGGGAAGAACCCGCGCTGGATCTCGATCCACGCCAGGATCTTCCTGCGCAGCTTGCTGGTGCGCTCCACCATCGACCTGGTCTGGTCCGCCGTCGGATGCAGCCCTGTAGCCTTGGCATCGAAGCGTAAAACACGCCTAAAACTCTGTTCAGGAACACCATGACCAAGAAGGTATTAACGACTCACTGCTGCTCTTCTAGCTGCAATCCCATGGCGACAACCTTTGTGATATGCATCTCGTCGCGCACCTCGTTCGCGTCTTCCTTCCCAGCCATCTGGCGTGCGGCTGCCTCCTCCGCCAGCTCCTGTCTGACCTTCGCCAGGTGTTGGTCCTTCCGCAACGTCTCGAAGGGGTTGGGCTGGGTCAAATCCCGCTCCCAAGCCTCTGCCATCGTCGTCCATTCCGGGATAGGCCCAATCTCCTCCCCGATCGCCTCCGGAGTCAGCGACGCCTCCATATGCGCGAATGCCCCCTGCATCTCCTCCATCATCGACACTGCATCCTCCACCTTCTTCACCATGACACCCCCTGGAAAATAGGTTAGTCTTCCCAGCCTTGCAAGTAGCTTCGCAACGCACCCAATGCAATAATCTTCTTATGATTCGAGTCGTTGAAATGGTTGTCGAGGGCATCGCGTCTAGCCCCCGGCCCCATCTCCTTCGTGCTTGTTGCAAGTGCGTTTGCGCTTGCCCATCCGCGCTCGGGCGCTTCCCCATCCGTCTGGCCGACGTCGGGCCGGAGATTGAAGGAAAACAAGAGGTTACAGGCCTCAATGTGGGCCGGGAGGTGGAATTTTGGGACGAGGAAGGACATATATTTCCGATCGCCCTCGTAATGAAGCTCGGATTTGTAATTTTCCATTCGTGCCCAGATGTTTTTGTGCCATTGGCATGCAATGTCGTATGAGACGCAAAATCGGACCAGCTCCATGCCCGCAATGCTGAGAAAGAACATGTAGTCCATGTTAATGTACCTGGGAACATCAGAATCGGCCCAGAATCGAGATTTAATTGACTTACTTTTCTCCAAGCTGCAAATCGCCCACTGCGCTCGGCCGCTTCATATCGTGTCGAGCACAGTCGACCGCCCCAATCCCCGAGGCTGCTGTTCCCCGAGCCTCACGATCAGGCTTGTCTACGGCGTCATGGGCGACACAAGTGCTCCTCTGAGTCCGCAATCAATAGGAAATCTATAATTGCACGGTAATATACACGTACCTCTTGCTTTTGATTCCAATTATCGGCGAGATGCTGCATGTACGTCTTGACCTCGCAGAAGAACGCCCACCCGGGCCCGAGCCCCGGATCCACCTCCTCGGTCGACACGTCCTTCCGCTTCAACCGGAAATTCGCGTCTATTGCGAGGAACAGGGCGTAAAGGAATCTAGATAGTCGTCAGATGTGTTATGTGGGCGAAACAAAAGACGTACTGTTTCGCCTCTGGGGCGTCCATCCAGTCCGCGGGCAAGTTCTTGCCGGGCTGGGGGCACGCCGGGCACAGAAGTGCGCACTCGCCAGGTGCCGTGCCAGCAATCCCGCTTGCTGCATGTCCTCGACCTGCACGCTTTAACATTTGAAGGTTGCGCCACTCTCGCGTCATGCGGAGAAATTCGTGGTATCGATCCTAACCATCCGCGTCAGTTGTGATGGTTTTAATTAACCCTGATGAGCGTACCTTGGCGGGGAACAGACCCGTGTTGTCCGTCCCCCGAGCGAGACTGTGGTAAAATTCATACGCCGAGCACTTGGACTGAAGCGAGAGCAAATGAAACCGTCGAAGCACCGCAAATTTTGCAGCGGTACGGGGGTACTGCGCTGTAGCCGGGTACAGTCCCGCTCGCAGCAGCTGCCTTGTAGGCGTGCCGCCGCTGCCGCAACCGCAGTAGCTAAGCGCCACCTCGTGAATGCCGTTGTCGTCCACGATGACGAAGGCATCCCCTGGCGCGGGGATGGGCACTGGACATCGCCGCTCGCGCTGGTGCCAGTGGCCCAGCTGGATTCGCACACCCACTTTCTTCAGGGACGTCTTTTCGAAGCATGTGCCGTTCCACATCTTTTAAGAGAGTTAATGGAATCCCCTTCAATAAACTGAACACTGCGCACCTCAACAGAATGCAACGGATTCTTCTGGTGCTGCTGGATCACACATGCCTTACACACTATCTCTCCCCCGGCAATGCATATCTTGCAGCGATATTCCGCCTTCTCTTTGCTGCAGGAGGGACAGACCGAGTACTCTCGATGATCCCCGCGACCTTCCCAGCGAAGTATCTCGACCAGAAACTGGTCGCGATTTTCCAGAACCCACTCTCGAAGTGGATGGTCCTGAAAAGAAAGGGACAAAATGAGTCAGCACTGAATCACGCCCGAAAGAAATTGTAGCGCACCGAATCGCGCATATCCCTAGGTGCGTCTTCCTCACCGAGGTCCACATCCGCTGCGACATCGGCTTCATCTTGCTCATAGAGGTCGAAAACACGCGATGAGGCAGCAACGGAGGGGACAGGGATGTTGTCGTCCGGATGGAGACCAGACAGGCGCATCGCACCTGCCACGTGGGCGTGGATAGGTAAAATCTTGACCTCTTGGGTGACGCTACCATCGGTGCGCAGATGAGCCATCTCCAAGATGGTTCCCCTAGACGAGGAACTGGCCGCTGCGGCCGCCGGGACTCTGGGGAAGCTTGTGTGAAACTCCCGTTCCTTGCGCTTGCTAGCCATTGAATAGGATCGGGGAGAGCGGGCTGAAATGGGGCTGGGCCGAGCCAGCGAGCGACCACGCACTCACTGGCTCGGCCCAATGCGGTGTGATGTTGATCAACAATCGCGAGTTGCCATGTGTCACTGATGGATCATCGCAATCACTGTCAGCGTTTTTGTCGTCTAATGCACACCACTACATGCACCCGTGAGTACTGGCAGGGTCCCCGCATAAATAAGTCTTAATATATTATCTAGATTGGAAACACGGCCCTATTACAGACCTCAATTATGGGGAACGCAATGAAAAACTGGATTTCATCTTCAGGTACGTTACCGCCTCATGTCGCCGATCCCTCCTAAGACGAAAAAAAAAAGCAAGACCCTTTTCATGGCATACGATGTTGGCTGTCGCCTCAATCTCGTCGCTGTCCCTGAGGGCAAAACCATCACCCTGGCTGACTGTACAATTGAAGATAACTTCGATTATAGTGATATGCCTCTGCTCGTGGAGCCAGACATAGAGGACAATGACGAGCTTCCCAACATCCCAGTTTTCCGCAGCAAATTGTAGTACTATGATATGATTTGCTTGTGGGCTCGAATAAATTGAATTGTTTTGATGCCGCCATTTGAACGGAGTGAAGAGTAATTGTATAATACACTAACGAATTACTCATCGCTCAGCCCGTCGCCCACCTCCGAGACGCTACATTCATCCAATATTTTCCTGGGCGCCCGCTTGCTGAGATAGTCAGGCATTATCGCCTCATACTTGCCAGCCTTCATGGGATATGGATGATCGCTCGCCCAGACAAGGTGTGTGCTGAAAGCTACTGTGAGTATCGTATCCATGTGCGAAACAAGGGACGCACGGATGTGAAAGCAGGTGTTGGGTGCGCTCCCACTGCCGTGCCCGCTTCTCCCAATCACTACCAAAAAAAATCAAAATTAAGTCGAGCAAAAATTTAAAGCTTACCTTCTATGTACGCAATCAAGAAATGTGACCCCCTCCTCGACGCGCTCCGGTTCGTCGATATAGCCATCATCCCTAGCAGAGTAGTATAAGCTAACATCGTGAAGAAGAGAAAAAGACCGAGAAACGCACATGGAAATGTCCGATGCAGCTGCGGAATCGGATTTGGTGGGCTGAATGTTGCCCTCAACGGCGTCAAGCAGGGATTGAAACCCCTTGTTCCATGCGGTCATATCCCAATCACTGTGTAGGGTGCCGGTACTGACAACGTGAGCCAAGACGTCTGACAACGTGAGCCAAGGCGTCATACTCATTCCACACGGCCATATCCCAATGGTCGTTGATTGTGTCGTGTCGTGACCCCGCCCCCATCCCCCTCTTGCTTTTGGACAATGGGGTCACCGCCCACTCGTGCTCCGGCCCCTCACCATCGGTGCGTCCCATGGGAAGGCCGGGCGGGGAGCTCCGGAATTCTTCTAAAATAAATCAGCACATGTCTCTGTGCCGCTGTATGTATATACATACCGGACACCTTTCTCTTCAAAGCCATCGGGGAAGGGGATTTCTTAGGTGCAGAGGAGAAGGCCCAGAAAACACACCATAATAAAGCGTGATATATTAGAAACCGTAGCTACAAAATGCCAATCTCAGATCGGCGTAATCAGATGACAGAAAAAAAGATAGGGCCTACCTACGGTTCATGGTTTTGGCGTTCGGGCTGGGCACACCGAACAGCTTGTGATGATCGTTCCACCCTCGTGGGCATGTTGCTTGAGGAACCCCATCTGACTCCATTTGCGACTCCATTTGCGAAATGCAGCACGACGCGCAGCCTCCTTGCCTGAGCTTCAGCAGAGATCTGTTTCCGCAAATAACAAACTTACCTCTGAGTCAGACTCCAACGTCGGCCTTGGATTCGGTAGTGGCAGGCTTCAATCAAACAAAATCAGACCAAGACCATATTGGATAAGAAATTACGCGGACGTCGCGAGATCGAACGCAACATGTGCCATCGCAAACCCAATGGCAGTGGTAGGCGCCGAAATGTTATCCGGGTATAATCGCTCCAATAACAGCTGTTCACCAAGCCCCAGCGCATCAGCGCACCCGCAATAATCCAGCCCCACTGGATGGGCCCCACGCGCATCAATAATCTTGAAGTTATTGTCTGCAATGGCGAACGGACAGACTTCCGGCAGAGGATGGCCTAGCTGCACTCGAAGACCGAGATCCTTGAGGCCCCCCGAGTGCAGGCCATCCGCTCCAAAAGTCTGGCCAAAAATCAGTGAAGGGAAAAGACATAATGAATCCACACTTACCTCAATGCGATGCAGCGGCATGAGGCAATGCATGTCCAAGATGCATTGCTTGCACACGAATACTGGTGTGAAGCAATCTTCGCAGCGGTACACGGAGTTCGGAGCACCACATCCCGCAGTCCCGCATATTAAACTGGGGTCGGGGAGAAACCGGAGCCCCGTTGTGGCCTGAAATCTCCGGATGCGGTCGAGGATGTTGTCCTATGATGTCGTTAACTGAGGTCCAGCATCCTTCAAACGACTTACCCGCTGTGCTGGAGTGAGCGCCATCGGTGAGGGAGAGAATGATGCGGTCCGGGTGAGAAAGGAAGCCAGCGCTTAATTGATGCACGGTGTCTCCGCATTGGGAGCGGAACAGCGGACCGATCAGACATCGGAACGCTTTCAGTGGTCCGATCTAATCGGACATCAAACTGTGACTCGCTCAAATGCCATCCTCGACATCTTCCGACGAGCTGGAGGGCGACTCACCCAATGGGGCATACCGATCCGGCCTCTGGTATATGACCCATGACTAGTAAGGTCGCCTGTGCGCTGCAAAAACTCTGCTAATCACCTTTTACAGCAATTATATTATTGAGCTCGAACACCCATCGAACCCATTCGAAGACGATGGTAGCAATCTCGATCCCTGCGACTGGCCGATGCTCGCTGCCGCGACTCTCCCCCACATGGCACTGTACCTCCCGCTCTGCCCCTCCCTCACAGATGTTTTCGAGAAGCCAGAGAACACCTCCCGCCGGAAGCAGGTGGGAACAATATATTTTGCGGTCGATGGGTGCGACGAGATTTTCACCAACATGTGCGTCCCCATCCCTTCCCCTCCTCACTCTCGAACCGACCTGCTGCAGTGTTGACGCTGAGCGCGCATTTGAGAAGGTCGGAAACTACTGGGGCAGGGTCTTTGCCACCGCGTCGCGTGAGGCTGCTGAGGATCATGCCAAGGAAGATGGAGACACGAGCCTCCCTTTCTAGCATCATATCAATCCGTGCATCGCTAAATTGTAATATTAATCAAAAGTTTTCTTGGGAATTCGGTTTTGCCAAGTCTCTGGCTATCAGATATTCGCTCATCTACCGCTAGCTCCCCATTCAAAATACCCTGGGCCACCTTTTCAAGCGCTCCTCTTTGCCTAACTCCCGCAAACGCAATAAACGTGCAAGATTTTCCTTGCACATCGCCGCCATTTGTTTCTCCTCGGCTTCAGTTAAATCTGCGAACGCTATGATCGGCACCAGTGCTTCTTTCGGGACATCATTCTTCGCCAGCCAGCGTAGCATTTCAGTGCTTGGAGGCCCGGGATGAGTGCCATGGACATATTGAATAGCTTCTACAGAAATAATCTAGTCGGCCTCGACAAACAGCAGATAAAGAAAAAAAGTTGAGCTTACCATGCTTCAATTTGTGTTCTATCGCATTCACAGCCTCGTTCGTCTGGTCGTCTGTCTGGGTGGCTGCGTCTGGCATATCTTTGGGAGATATGAGAACGCTCGTGTAATATACCTTCTCTTTTACCCGCCATCTTTGATACGCGCACCATGCGCTTCGAATGTTGAGGTGTTTCACAAGTTTGATTGATAATCCGGATTCCATCACAAAAAAACTACCGTGCTTGAGTTCACTTCTCATTCGCAATGCTCACACTTTATTTGCAGCAGTAGTAGGCAAGACGTATTAGCAAGAGAGATATCTACGTAGGATATATACATCTAGAGGCGTCCACCTCTGCCGAACACCTCCGCGCGATCAGCGTCCAATTCATCAATCTTGGAAAATAGATCAAGGGCCCACGCCCAACGCGACCCCGGCTCTCCATCAAATACAGCTCGCTTGTGCTTCCCGTCGCGCTGCGCAAGTAAGTCCTTGGCGGTTTGATGACCGTACGTCACCCATCGAAACAAGCCCCCTGCGGCGTACTGGGTCATGGAGTGGTGAGATTCGCCGGGCTGGATAGGGGTGTTGCCGTGGTCAACAGTCGCAGATGGTATGAGGAGCGAGGAGCCGCTGGGGCATTGGATGACGAGGCGCCACTGGCGCATATGCACATGTCCGCCCTTTGTGTGGTCGAAACAGCCGCCGGACGTGATGCCGCAAAAGCCATGGGAAAGATTGAGAAAATCTAGATGTTCGACGGTGACGGCGTCGGGGCCGCAATTGAACGTGGCGGCTGGGAATATTGAATTGGTAAAATTGTGGACAAGCCCGGGCTGGCGTTCAAAGAGCGCCTTGAGGATCAGACAGTAGTAGCGATATAATTTGGGGGCATAGAGCGCAAATCCGCCTAGTGCTACCGGTGAGGAAGATGTAAACAGCGGGTAGTCAAAATGTACTAGATTGAAAGCCAGCCAGGCGGCGAATGTATTTATTCGTGAGCAGGCGCTTGATCAGACGCCGGAAGAAGCGAGTGTTCCTGAGATTACCCGGGCGCTGTGCGACTTAGGTTAGTAACATTGTAAAACAGCAGACACGCTACTCACCAATTGTCCGCCGCCGAACGAGACCCCGGTTGTGAGTGCGAGATAGTTGCCGCGGCGATGCGAGAATGCGGTCCACATCCCGGCGGCACGTGCACGGCAGCGCGCATGGCGCATAGCTTTGAAGGCCTGCCGCACAACGTAGTCCCAGTCCGGGTCCTCGGGCCTCCCAAGCAGGACTGCGACGATGCGTCCCTGCTCGTCGACGATGAGCTTAGGATCCCTACGATCCGGATTAGAATGATGAGAAGGAGGAAATAGTGGACCACATACCGTCCGTTCCATTCAATAACTCGACATCCCTGCTCCGTCAACTCAGGCAGTGTAAACATCTCGCGGGTGGGTTTCTTGTGCCTGGGTTGGACACCGACCCAGGAGCCCCCACTGGATGAAGGGAGATTTTTGACGTCGTAGTCGACCGTGATGGAGGGCTGCTGGCGATGCTCCTGGGACCGGAGTTTCTGTGGGCGGTCATACGGTGTTTGGGCCTGCACTTGTCGAAGTTGAGCACGCCGGCCTACCGCTCGCACCTTCCTTCGCGACTTCTCGATGGCCGGAGGTGGGTGGGAGGCGTCGGCGACAACAACAAGGATGGGCACTGGGATGGAGATAGTCGGAGCGGGAGAGGAAGGGGAGGGGGCGGAGGGCAAAGCAGAGTCTGAGTTGAAGGAGTTCTCGATGGCAGGTGGTCGGGAGACATCTGCGACAGCGACAGGGATGGACACGGGAATGGAGACGGTCGGAGGGGGAGAGGGAGCAGAGGGGGCGGAGGGCAAAGGAGAGTCTGAGTCGGTAGACAAGGAGCAGGAGGAGCAAGAGGAGAGTGAATCCCCCACACTGGAAAGCGGTGAAGGCGATCTGGAGGTCAGGGTAGGCTCGTCCTCCCACTCCTCATCGCCGGGAGGTACGGGCTTTGGGCTGTCGAGGTGAGCTGCATGTAAATCGGCTGCGCGCATGGCATCCTCTAACATCTTTTCAATAGAAATCCCAAGACATATAATCTCAGCGTCTCGCGGGTACAGGTGGACACCATCGAGCTCATAGGGTGAAAATTGGACACCGCTACGAGTCTGACGCGCCATGGCCCATCCGGGGGCACGCCCCGAGGCACTGGAAAGGTATTTGTAAGACAATCGTGCAAAAGAAAGCAGCCACTCGTCGATGAACCGACATGCGAGCAAGTCGTAAAGAGCCGCCGAATGCCTATGGTGAGACTCCACGTACGGCTCACGAGACTTGCACGGTCGAATCCATTGACAAGCGGGAAATGGGTGCTTACCGGGGTGGGGCTCCTCTGAGTGGGTGGCGAAAATTTGCGGGTGACGGTGGATATAAGGAGGGTCACTGTGTGACTGATCTCGTGATGGGACAATACTCCCGAATATCCACCCTCGCTCGTTTAACCGTACACATTGGTGGGCTATTTTTTTGGAATCAGGTTGAATATGGCCATCTACATAGTACATTCAGGTTGAATATGGCCATCTAAATTTTGAATTTGAGTAGGTTCGAAAATCAGGGACAAGATCAAAGGTGCGGTGAACACTGTGTATATGCCTCCAAGACTCCGTGTAGGTCTGACAGAAAAGAAGAAAAATTGTCCAAAGGACTCCATAACATTCTCGGGCTTACCAGAACAGCCTGTGAAGTGGCGTGCTCAATATGTCAACAGTAAATGTTTGGCAGCAGCGGTGCTCATTTACTGCCCTGGTGTGAATCTCGCGATGGCCATATAGCTTGGAACTGCTAGTGGAACCGCTTAGAATGTTTGGTTGGGCCGAACTATCAAGGTAAAAAATCAGGAACAGTATTGTTGACCGAAAGGAGGAGCACTGAATTTCAGGGAGGCCACTACAGCCTCATAAATCGACTCAGGGGGGCCATACGTTCATAAGGGTACGTGATTATGGTACAGTTTGAAGTGTGAAGGAAAATATTTTTTTGAAACAGAGGTATTAGTGTGTCGACAAACACGGTACATCAAGATCTGGTTTCCTCCAACAACCATGGCAAAATTTAAGTCTCGTCGAAAAGTCATTCCCAACGACGCTGACGAGTATGCTCCAGGGTACATCTCTTCCGAGTTTCGTCAGGGAAATTAATTAATGGGCGATGCAGACGCTCCGCCGAAGAAAAAGCGGTCGGTCACCGCAAGGCGGTTGCACGACATTACGCAAGGTCAGTGAGACCTGATATACCAACCATTTACACTCAAATGGCTACCAGGAACCCACAGATTCGCGAAGCTCGTCGTGTTCAAGTAGCAGACAAGCGGTGTGTATTTTGTTTTCAGAGCTATATGTAATCTAACTGGTGCTAACTCCTAGGGCTGCAACAAAGCTCAAGAAACGCAAACAATATCATCCCAAAAACTCAACCCCTCTCATTGCAGCCCACGACGAGAATGAGCTGGGTCCCGCAGAGGACAACCACTGGTTTTTTGATCCACGCGCCGGGAGCTACTTTGACGGGGAGAGCCAACCGCGAAACATTGTGCCCGGCATGGATGGTGCCTCTGACTCGCACGGTGCGGTAGGCACAACGGGGGCGTCGCTAACATCGAACGAGCGAGCAGCTTGTGATGCACTTGCGACGCTTGCGCAGGGTGTGGGACGGTCCGCATCCTTGGCGGATCGGGAGAAATCGGTGGATTCCGTGCTAGAGCGCGCAATGCTCTTGAGCTCCCTCGAGTAAGTCCATCCATAAACAACAAAATGAATTCCATCTAACAAATGAAAGCAACGACGATTCTGAACAAACACTTGCGAAGATTCCCCAGCACACGCCAGTGGGCAGGATTGACCCACGGAGATTCTCATCCGGGGTTACACCACTCTCCACGCATCAACATCAGCAACTGGTGGCAGGGGCCTTGGTCCTGACTTCGGTTCAAATCGCGCAGATCCGCGTTGCCGAGCTCAATTCGGGTAAACTTACACCACCGACCACAGAGGAGCGAATTCGATGGTGTCTTCAAGCCGAGCGTGTTGGCGGATTTCGTGTGGTGCACTTCACCTACTCGCAGCAGTGCGCCGTGGACCACTGGCGCATTGTGGTCAACTCTGCGGTGTTGAGGGAGGTGCGCAGGCAGCGGCTAGAAGCAGCGCAGCAATCCGTGATAGAGTTTGAAGCCCCGAACTGAAATTTATGTTGCAATCTATTGTGATTATCACTACTGCTTACGCCTGCTCTTATCCCCATGGTGTATATCACAATTAACGTTTGCATGAAAATGACGCATAATTCAAGACCATAATACATCCACGGACAGACTACGTAGCACACACCCCGATCCCGAGAGCGTAGTCAACACAGCGTGGCCTGGAACAAAAATCAGAAAGAGAGGACTGAGGGGAGGCAGATGCGTACACGGTGTTTGGCGACTAGTCGTCCTCCGGCACCTCGTTCCACTTCTGCACCTTGCCGGCTTCATAGCGGTGGCGGTAAAAGGCGAGGGCCTCCACGCGAGTCTGCTTCTTGGCGCGGAACTGGTTCGGCACCCTGTTGAGCTGGTCGTTGGCGTCGTCGCTAAGCACAGGAAAGAATCAGTAAACGGGAAAGTATACAGAGTAGCGGCGACTCACACGCTGGCATAGAGACCGGGCTCACGACCAATGCAAACCACCTGCCAGGGCAGGTCGTCTCCGAGGCCGCCTGGGCCAAACTTGGCCTCGAGCTGGGCCGGGGTAAGTGCGACGCCTTGAACCCAGAGCGGATCGTGGGGCGGAGGAGCGACAGATGCCGCCGCGATGATAACTGCGGCATGTTGCGCAGCTGCGATGAAGGCAGGTGGGACGAGGCCTAAAGAGGGTTAATATCAATTTCAAGCAAGAAAAAAGTGCATTACCTTTGACATCGAGACAAAGGGCAGTCATCTCGAGCGCTTGCTTGGAGAGCGCCACGCCGGGGACAACACCTATAGAACATATGTAAATATGAGCAGGGGATTAGCTGATGGAACTCGCCTTGGACGTCAATGCAGAGCTTGGTCATGTCCAAACACATTGTGGTCAACTGCGCAACCTTCGCAGTCAACGCGTCCATCTCTGCTTGAGGGTTGGAGGCGTTGATTGCGTTGAGAACGGGGGTGGCCATGGAGTTGCGGAGGAAGGTGGTGGTGGGAGGAGAGATGAGAATGCGATGACAATGGCTGAAACAGGCGGCTGGCCTGATTTTATGCGGATAATCACGACAATGAGCACATGCTGATGGATTGACCAGAAACACCTGATGGAAGGTGAGCTCGTTTGGGAAAACCTTTCTGGAATGGGTTACCGCAAAATTCACAGATTGAGGCGAGGAATTTGAAACGTGTTGAGGAGCTGCGGCTCATATCAGTGGGCGGTTAGAATGCGCCTAGATCACGCACAATGTCCCCCCCAGCAATATTCAGCACGGACCAAAAAGAATTCCTCCTAATGCATCTCCCCCATTTCGTCCGGTGGTGGGACCAGCACAAATTGGCTCGATTCTGGGTCATGTTCTATGATGCGTGGTTCCAGCAGTTCCCCGAGGAAGCGGACATCACCCTCGACAACATAGATATGGTGTTGGACGGCATGATTGTTGCGAAAAGGAGGGCAAGTCGCTTATTTATGTATTAAGACTGCCATAAATCTTACCGGTCGGTACAGAACACTAAAAACTGGTTTTGGAATAACGGGAGGGCTTTTGTCATTTGAGGCATAGTAGACGCACACACTGATCTAAATTGGGTCTGTTTCGATGAAATCTTTTGGTAGAAAATGAAACGCGTACAAGGGTCAATATTTTCCACGTGATATATCAGCTCTTTTCGCCCCCCATACTACAGAATGGCGCCCAAAACCTGGCACAATGACCTGCAGAGGGGGTTCTTCATGCTGCACATGCCCGACTTCATTCGCTACCAAGCCTCGGGCAAGCTCTACAAGTTTTGGGGCCCACTGTACGAGGCGTGGTTCCAGCAGTTCCCCGAACAATCTGTGCTTGGGATGCCGCTGCCGACTGATCAGGATGCACCGCCCATGTCCCCTGCAGAGCTCCATGCCCTAGGCCTCGCGATTGTAGCTCGAAAAAAGGTCAGTCGCGTAGTTACATCCTTTACATTTTGCGCTCACCACCACTGCAGCAAATCGAAAATTTCTTTTGAAATAGCCGCAAAAAACTCCCAGGGACCGCCGCGAAGCACCATAAATCGGAGAACAGCCTCGCGTGTGCGCTTTTTAGGGCCAAGCCGACGCAGAAACGCGTACACAAACCGATTGAGGTGTTCCAGATGCGCAATAACCCTCTGATTCGCGCAGAGTGCACTCGCCAGGGCCACGACGCGTTGAACGAGCATTCGATGTCCCAAAAAATTGAGAGCTGGGTTGACGAGGAGGATAGCGTCCAGGTGGCGCGTGTCAAGGCAACCGCAGCGGCGAGGATGCGTTTGCGGATGCGGGTGGTGAAGGCGCTGTTTTCGGAGGCGACAGAGGAAGAGCTCAAGGCGATTGACACGGCGATAGAGCGCGAGAAGGCGGGGGACATGCCAGAGGGTGACTCCGAGCGTGGTGCGGACGAACGAAGTCCAGCAGAGCTCCAAACGTATGCAAATTTCAGTCTACCGCATGAATTGTCTGACTTTCTTGGCAAAGATCCATTGACGAGTCGTGGGCGGTAATGCAGCGAGTACATGCCATCCTCATGCGGATGACTGGATGGTACGGGTTCAGCATGTGGGGAGGGCCAAATCCGCGAATTGCTGGCGAGTTGGGTATGAAGTGGTAAGTCCCAATTTGGACTTCGCTGCCGTAACTTACCAGCGTCTTCTCAGCGTCACCTCTGGTCAATCACCCACCGGCAACAACTTCATTGCGTCTTTCGCCGACTTCGAGACTATTGTATCGGCGCCGTTCCAAGAGTGGCTTCAGCGATGCTTTGGTACGTTCGCCTGGGTTTCTGGTCTGCTGTAGCTGATGAGCAGCGCGATAGCACCCGACGTTCGCCTGAGTCGCGCATCTGAGACAATCACCGGCCTAGAATCCACGGAAAACCCCAACGAGCCAGCCTCCCGACTCCAGCCCATCATCGAGGCCATTATTGAGCCGCCTGCCCCAGAAACCGCCACGGGCAAGCCTAAGCCGAAGCGTATGAAGAAAAAAAAGAAAGTGTTGACAACTACCTCGACGGCGGCCACTGTGCCCGCGTTGGCCCCTCTTCCCGAAACTATGCTTGAAACACCCAGCCCACCAGCTCTGGCGCTTCTTGCGTCTCTTGTGTCTGTGCCCACAGCTGCCCCACTCCCAGCCACCGACTTCATGGACGACATGTCTGACGGACTTGACTTTTCTGGCGTATTCCAGCAGGGCGGGGACTTTGAGATGGGGGCCAACACAGGGGACGATATGACGGGCCTGTTCCTTCCGACTAATGCATACGGCATGCCTCCGTTACCTCCGTCGAGCGGCCCCCCATCACCCTCGTCGACACCAGATGACTGGCCCACGTTGCCCCCACCAGCGAGCTCAGTGCCCTCATTCACAATCGAAGCGAGATCCACTACGCCTACGCCCCTTCGCCCCCCTCCGCGCCCAATTTACCGAGGCGCGAGCTTCGAGAGCAACCGCGTCATAGGGTCCGCCGACCCGCAGCTGCGCCCGACGTCTGGTGCGCCCCAACATGGATTACCCGCCCACGTGAACAATCTATTCGACCAGTTCCGAGCGCATACAAAGAGCAGCCTGACGCGGAGCATGCCAACGTCTTCTCCCTCGCCTCCTGCACCTGCCGCAGCAAAGCGTAACGCGCCCACCAAGCCGAAGCCTAAGGCAAAGGCAGTGCATAAGCCAGCAGCGCCTGCGCCGAAGGTGGTGCAGGCAGCGAAGGCGGCAGTGGTGAGGGTGGCGAAGAAAGTACCAGGGAGGCAGGGCGGGAAGGATGCAGTGGCGGATGAGGAGATGGACTTGGACAGTCCGCCTACCCCGCTCACCAATGCTACGAATGCTCAAGTGGCCGCGCCGCCCCTAATCTTTAGTAGCAGCAACGACTGCAGCCGGTTCAATAGCGCCGTCGATGCACGCAGGGCAGCTGCGCAGGCTGCGAGGCCCTCCACACCTGGGAAAGTGCGTCGCAAGGTAGAGGCGGCCGCCAACCCGCACGAAATTGTCTTCGAGCATCAGAAGCCACCGGTTGTCGTCCCAGCGCCTCGCGAGGCACGTTCGCGGAAGGCCACAAAGTTCCTAGATGGAAGCGAATTCATGGGCGAGCGAAAGCTTACGCGGGCGCAGATGAAGGAGATGAAGCAGAAGAAGTTGGACGAGGAGCAGGCAAAGAAGGACCAGGCACTGATCGACAGGCTTACAAATCGCCCGGCCGCAAAGGCATCCAAGGAAAAAGTGAGTCTTGTTCTCCCTTTCTTTTTGGAGTCGTCACGCTGATTCGACGGCTTTCTAGGGCGTGAATATCCTGTAGGTAGGAGATATAAGCTATGTATACATGCGACACGTTATGAATTTACCATGGGATATGACTTAATTGTGTTTTATATCGTTTTGTGCGTTGCTTCTGGGGAGTTGGACTTGTACCAAAAAAGAAAAAGGAAACTCGAAAGGGAGTAAAATATGGAAAGACCAGGGTTCGAACCGAAGTGAGCCAATTATATAAAGACTGCAACGGCTGGCACTTTAACCAACTGGGCACCAAGCACCTTTCCAGCTTGTAATTGGGAGCGGTCTTGTGGTCGGACAGCGTGATTTTTCCTTTGAAAAAAATATTATTAAGTCCGACGTAAAAGGGAAACATCGTCGACCAGTGTCAATATGTAGGGAGAGTGAGAACGGAGTTGGTGAATGTGATCTAGGAGTTTGCGAGCAAGAACATGTAAACAAGGATATGTAGAAGAGGGATGAGGGGGACAGCGGCGGGGATAGTGGAGCGATTGCAGGGTGTGTGGGCGGAGGAGCGGCAAGCGTGCGGGCTCAAAGGAGACGGGGAGGGTGCCGCACGATGCCCCAATGCCGCGCAAGGAGTGCAGTGCGCAGCGGGAGCGCCCGAGCAGCGGGAGCAGCGGCGGGGGTATTGGGGCGATTGCGGGCCGTGCAGAGGGCGGAGCGGCGAGCGTGCGGGCCCAAAAGAGACGGGGGAGGGTGCCGCACGATGCCCCAATGCCGGCCTGGGGATGCGGAGCGCAAGGGGAGCGCCAGAACGGCGGGAGCAGCGGCGGAGGTATTGGGGCGATTGCGGGCCATGCAGAGGGCGGAGCGGCGAGCATGTAGGCTCAAAAGGAATGGGGGAGGTCTCCGCACGATGGCCCAATGCCGCGCAAGGAATGCAGGGCGCAGCGGGAGCGCCCGAACGGCGGGAGCAGCGGCGGGGGTATTGGGGTGATTGCGGGCCGTGCAGAGGGCGGAGCGGCGAGCGCGCGAGCTCAAACGAGACGGGTGAGTGCGCCGCACGACGCCCCAATGCCGTGCAACGGATGTAGAGTGCAAAGGGAGCGCCCGAGCTGCGGGGCCAGCGGCGGGGGTATTCCAGCGATTGCGGGGCGTACGGGCGGCGGAGCGGAGAGCGTGCGGGCTCAAAAGGAATAGGGGAGGTCTCCGCACGATGCTCCGATGCCGCGCAAGGAATGCAGGGCGCAGCGGAAGCGCCCGAGCGGCGGGAGCAGCGGCGGGGGTATTGGGGCGATTGGGGGCCATGCAGAGGGCGGAGCGGCGAGCGCGCGAGCTCAAACGAGACGGGTGAGTGCGCCGCACGACGCCCCAATGCCGTGCAACGGATGTAGAGTGCAAAGGGAGCGCCCGAGCTACGGGGCCAGCGGCGGGGGTATTCCAGCGATTGCGGGGCGTACGGGCGGCGGAGCAGCGAGCGCGTGGGCTCAAATGAGACAGATGAGGGCCCCGCAACGTGCTCCGATGCTACGCTAGGGCTGGGGTGCGGGGGAAGGCGAGGGTCGGCAGGTAGGAGAGCAGATTGAAGGGGGTCCAGTAGGAAGTGCTGGCTATTGGGAGCCCTAGACAGACAACAGGGGGATTTAAAAGAGGCCAGGCTATGTGTGCGCTCAAGTGGAGGGAGGCACGGCGCGACGGAAGGGCAGCGGAGCGTGAGCGCGGTAGGGGACGAGAAGGGATGTGGATATAACAAAGGTAAATACAATTCCTGTTTAGGGCGGATTGATGCGACATCATGTTGGTGTTTCTGCTTGAAGGACTTCAATCGTTATGTTCACACAATATACGGTTCAACCAAAGTAAGATTTACACGCTGCCCGTGAGGGCGGGTTGATACAAGCTCGTAAGGTTACTGGATGTTTTCTACGGTATTTATACTGTTCATCATGGTCCGTGCGAGTCATAATCCGCAGTATTCCGCCCGTCTCCGCCTTGGTCTTACCAAGCGCTCCAGTTGCCCGAGGCATCCCCGAGCCTCGGTCATGTGCCCGAGTGCTCTAACTCCAATACATCAAGTGTCGCCGGTCGTGCACGGACCACGAGGCGCATACGACGCACCGCCCAACGAGCGGAGCGGCGCACGCGCGCCCAGGCCGACGAAAGGGGATAGGTTACCGCTGATATATCAGCAACATTCTACCACTGGAGACGTTGATATATCAGTGCACATGGGGCCTTGCCCCCCTTTTGATATATCGAAACCCCGTATACGCCTGCTCGAAACAGGGAAGATTCTTGCACTCGTGTCCAGATGGAAATTGTTCATTTATAATATCTTCGCAGCGGGGAGGCTTCGAGGTGGTGTCAGCCTGTTTCCATTCCTTTGCGTCGCTAACAGAATTCAGCTCGCTGCTGCGTTCACTGCGGTTACATTTCCTGTCTTTCGGTGGCTGGAAATTCCCTACACGGGTCGGTAGCAGTTTTCGTGTTCCGCTGTCTAAACAGCACTGCCAATTCCGCACAGTCGCGATGCACCTGTAAAAATTTATCCCCACAGTATGATAAGCCAGCGATACTCATATTAAACTCACGCCTCGTCTTTGCGGGGCGACGGGTATCCGAGTCGGCGGCATTTGGCAATTGATTCTCTTTCCAGTTTTCGTGTTCCGCTGTCTAAAATGCATCGTAATCGTTGAGAAGGTATCGAGACACGCAAAATCAGATCGTATGCGTAGTGGGGCAGGCGCGCCGACATTCTTTTCCCTCCCTTCAATGCTTGTGGTGGCCATCTTCACCATCCGAGTCATCCGAGTCATACGAGTCCGATTCTTCCTCCAAGGCGTCCCTTTCCTTCACAATCTCGGACTGCCAAGTCTGCTGATTGACATGTTCTTCGTTGTTCAAGCTCTCCGCACCTTCGATCCCTTCAATCTCCTTGTCTGCGCGGAACGATCAGTAAACATAAGGCTTCGAGAAACGAACGGCACTGACCCATTTCCGCATTCATAATCACGACCCATAGCGCCTTGTCCGATGCCCAGTGCTCCAAAAGATCCGCATTGGCGACGCGCCGCTCAAGCTTGCCCTCCTTCGGCCCAATCAACTCACTGATAAGCCCGCCACCGTGTTCCTGCTTCCTCGAGCGCCGCGCCGCCTTACGCAGCTCTTTGTGCTCCCGCCGCGCCGCCTTACGCAGCTCTCTTTGCTCCCGCCGCGCCGCCTTGCGCAGCTCCTTGCGCTCCCGCCGCCCCATGGCGTAGTTCTGCGGGGTTGTGTGGTCGTAGAGGCCTCCACCCATCTGCGGGTGTCCTGCGTATCCGTAGGGGCTTCCGGCCATTTGCGGCTGACCTGGGTATCCGTACGGATCCCCATCTATCTGTGGGGGGCCTCCGTATTCGTAGGGCGCTCCTCTCATCTGCTGTGGGCCTCCGTATCCGGAGGGACCTGCCATCGGCCCGGGCATATGGCCTCCTTGAGGCGCCATACTCATCCGTTGCAGCTGCTCTTCGATCCGGGCCAGGTCCCGGCGCCTCTGTTCGACCTTGTTCTCCTTTCTCCCCGTACGCCGCGCGTCAGACGACACGCCCCACGATGCCATTGAATCCATCACGCCTTGTGTCTTGGCGGGCGGTGGGACATCGAGCTGGAGCGGCAGCGCATACCCGTGCAGCGTGGCGAGACGCCGCTGGGTTGCGAGCGGCAGCTTCTTGCCGTCGCCGACTTCGCTGATGCTGGCGTGCACCTTGGGCGGCTTTTCAGCAATGGATCTGACAATACGACTAGAAATTTGAGAAGTTAAACGCTATCGGCGCTGAGCGACGTGGATCAAGCACACCTTGAGAACGGGATTGGAGCGTACAGAAGCACGGTACCGATGCCGCGGCCAATCTTGTCGAGCGTAGAGAGCCCGGCGCCGCTACCCTTTCGCATAACAAGGTGCTGCATGGCGGCAGTTGTACACAGGCGGACGGAAAGGCCTTTCGGCTTGAAGAGACGCAGATTGGCGGCGCGCAAATAGCGATCTGTCAGCGTCTTGGAGAGGATGTGCATACCGGTTTGGGCAGCGGTTTGTACTACGGCGCCTGCAATTTTAGCCCAGTGGTATGGACTGGTTATTGTCAGTCCAATACGCGCTGGCACACACAAAATGGGACCCACATAAACCCGATTACTGCTCCGGCGATGTTCACGACCCGGAGGGGGGGACTGGAGGTCATGGCGAGGTTTAAACCGTCGATAAAAGTCAGCAGCTGCTCCTGTGTAATGCCGGCGGAGGTTTGCAGCTCGGGGCTGTACCCTCTGGCGAAGGACGAATCGAAGGAAGCGGCGATTTGGGGAAGGCAAAACGGCATAGGGAGGCCTGACGGTTGGTAGGGTGGCGGAGCAGGTTGGGGCTCGGGCATGGGGAGGAAGGATTGTATGAGGTAGTCGGCATCGCGGATGAAAGACGACTCGGAGGCTGCTGGCGGCTGCTGTCCAGG
This sequence comes from Mycena rosella, assembly GCA_029378255.1. Lineage (NCBI taxonomy): Eukaryota > Fungi > Basidiomycota > Agaricomycetes > Agaricales > Mycenaceae > Mycena > Mycena rosella. Next base: position 84,387 of record JARKIE010000211.1, on the reverse strand, counting down.
CTGAGGCTGAGGGCGATAGTTCGTAGATTGAGGGGGGTAGTTTGTATCCATGATTTGAAAGACTTTAGTTGTGGACGATGAGCAAACGCTGACTATCATATTCTGCGAGTTCAATAAATACAAGACCAGCCCCTGAGCTGATCAGTGATGCGCAGTCGTAAGCGATGTCATATGGTGGCGGTGTATGTCCATCAATCGCCCTATGATCGGATTATGATCGGATTAGCGGAGATCAAGTCGGCCATCACGCCAGGAGCGGCACGGTTATCAAGAACAAATCTCTCTTTATAACATTGCATGTGTCCGAAGCCTTCGAACTCCGCCAGGCAGTCAGCGGATTAGCGCCTCAGGACGTGGTCCACGTAGCGCCATGACAGTGCAAATCCCAAAAAGAAACGGCATCAGTCGAAGTGCCGGGGCGCGAAGTAGCCCGGCGCGCTCTTTATATATATAAACTTACTTCCTCGCTAGATACATCTCTTGTGCATCTCAGGTCGCATCGATCTTGGCCCATGTCCAGCTGCTGCCAGCTTTATTGTTTCTCTTGTTTTCACAAGAAATCTATTTCACCCCTCGAGGTACGAGCTTCCCGTTGTAGTGTCTGTTTATAAGAGACTACCTAACCTATGACGGTATTTATTGTCAAAAATTATTAACATACTTTTGGGAACATTATACAGTGCACATGAAGTGTCTTTGGTGTACATTCAACTGTAAAATGTACATTTCTGAGGCTTCAGGTACTTCATTTGTGAACATTCTAGGCCCCTGGTTTGTGGATGTATATAATGCATGCACAACTGAGTTGAACTGGGGTTGAACTTTTGAGTCCAACACCGGATTTTCGTAACTCAATCGATCACGGCCTGTAACAGCTCGGGCTGCTCGGCAGTTTGTATTTTGATTATTATCGGGAGATAGGTCTACGTCTGGAAGGTTTACGTGCACGTCTGTGTTGAAGTCTATGAAGTCAGGTGATCACATGACGGTCTACAGTAGTTTTCCCATAACTCGGACGCTCACGGGCGCTCGGTCTCAAGGCGTGAATGAATCTTCAATTGACAGGAATTTACGGTTAAGGCCGACCTGTTGAACTATGTTCTCACAATCTCAGTGATAGCCAGAATGGTTAATGTGAGCGGTCTTGAGACTTATAATGTAGACAAAAATGTCACCTCTGCGATCACTTTGATTTAGTCTCCCAAGTCAGACCTATAAGCAAATTAGTTTTTTTTTTGTTTGAGGCGGAGTGGAAAAAAAACTTACTTAAAGACTTTGATTGTCCTCCATTAATATTTGTCGTCGTTGGAAGTGAACACTGAAATACAAAATGTCAACCGCTTTGGAGGCAGGGAAGCATGCTATGAACCCTTACCCAAAGCGAGCGGAGATTCTACACTCGGAACCTTTCGCAGTTGAACATTTCAACTGCCAGGTTCAACCAACAAGGTGAAGTTGAACATTAGTCGAACACCGAAAAAAACTCGACTTGAAACATCGAAATCACGGATTCTTGGGGACTTGAGTTAAAAAACGGCTTACTATGAATGATATGATTGGGGTGTCTCTTTCGATGAACATGACCGTCGACAGCAAATATAATTTGCCGAGTGATGGCCGCCGGGAGGACAACATGATGTGAAGGCGTGGGAACTTTGCGGGTCCTTCCCCTTTGTTTTGTCCATGGCTTCCAACTTGAACGACCGTCCCGAAATCAGCTACCAAAATGTTATAAGTATCGAGCGCAAGCTTCGGGGACTGTCCAAAAAATGCTCCATACGCTGCCAGCCGTAGATTTCACCACTGGCAGTTACGAACGAAGCTGGGGTACTCCACCGTTGGATATCGGCCAGCCTGGGGGGAAATGACCGTCCTGTACATTCTCTACGTTCGGGAAACTGACGGCTGGACGGTCTAGAACCCTCAGTGCGACGCTGGATCCCAGCCGCTTGCTCGACATCCTGGTTTCAAGGATCTCTATCTTTGGGTCGGTGATAAAATCGGAGTGGGATAGTTCGATGCACGCTTCCTCGAACACCCAGGCGTGGACCCGCAACTCCAGCATACAGTGGACAACCGCATGCAGATAGACTCGTAACCAGTCTGCCTACGAATGACAGAAATGTGGCAAGCACTTTGCTGCCTACGGCAAAGTGCTTGCCACATTTTTGCTGCTCGTAGGCAGACTGGTCACGAGTCTAGCATGCAGAAGATGCTGGGGACATCCTATTTCCAAGAACAACAGCGCTCGCACTTGGCTTGGGAGATAATCGGAAAAGACACGAGGCGGAGATTGAAAGGAGACAGCTCTACGGGATAGCGGCTTCGAAGTCACAATCGAGCAGATCGAAGGCGCAGGCGCGCAGTCCCAGTCGAATACAGAGTCTATATGGTTTACACAGGAATCACCGGTGCACAGTGTGTAGCTTCGCATCCTTTGACAAAATATCCATTTAATTGGTGTCTACAGAGAAATCTTGGCAAAAGGGGAACCGAGTTCGTTCCCCGCTCGCGGCCGAGGTAAGTAGTATTAATACATATGCGGGGCGTTTCTGCGTCTAATGTCTGCCAGTTGAGGAAGTCTCCCAAGCATTAAAGAGCGAATACGAGGACGATTTGGCCCGTAAGTTTGCGACAGCGAGTTCAAGTTCAAAGCCTCATTTGCGCGGTTTAAGGAGCGCTTGAAGAGTCGGAAAGACGCCGTGAGTGTAAAGGTCGTCGATCTTCGCGATATTTAACCACAAAGACTTGGAGGTAACACAGCTAGCTTCAATTACATATCTCATGGATTGTTGTACGTTCCTCTTTGTATGGGACCCTTTGGACCTGCGGATCGTGGAAAATTCTTAGTTGAGGCTATCTCTCGAGTATTGACCTAGAAACAAGGAAGAACTGAAAGAACTGGCCCGTAAGTGAAACTAAAAATTGCCGTGAGCTTGAAACTTTACTCAGTGCAGGGCACATCAAGGAACGAACGAGAATCGCACTAAATCATCGAAGAGAAAGCACGAGGAAAAACTAGACGCCGTGACTCGTGAGTGAAACTATCATTACAGTGGGTTCGAAACTTGACTTGTGCGGTTCGCTAAGAAATGGATGAAGTTCGAAATCGCCAAGGTTGTTTTTAGATGTCGGAATCAGTCCTGACGTCTAACTTGGCCCCTCGTCAGCGCACGAGAGGATCGGCGAGCTCGAAAACGCACTGTTAAATGCCGAGCGCGTTTAATCTGCTTTGAGACTCGTTGGGTTGAGCGCGGTAATTCTTTGCGCGCAATTAATATCATAGTTCCCACAGAACAGGACCTCCTGAACTGCGTCGAGACAGGTAGTCGCCGTGCTACTTATGAAAATATGTTCATTCATTTATTTGAATTGAAGCGGAAATTCAGAAGCGTATGATGGCGGAGAAATTAGCCGAGAAGTAAGACAACCTCAGGAAGAGCTTCGATACCTTTCTGTTCAGTGTAAGGAACGTTTTAGGTGGGCTCGAGGGTGGAATGCCGGAAATCACGAACATTTAATCCTTTGTCAAAAACTTATGTTAGCAGTGATCCAATATTCTCGAAAGCCGCAATAATTGACAATGTGCGTTTCGCTCTCTGTCCAAGTCCCGCGCGACGCATTTCGCGGTGATTCGAGCTTTAGTCAAGGAGCTGCCGGCGTTCCGGCTTGTTCCGGCTCTCGGCATTACTTGCTGCCGATGATATAATGCTGTGCCGAGCAGCCGAGCGAGTGAAGTTTGCTTTCAACTTGACAGGAAACACACCTTAATGTCGCGCATCCACTGTATATCCGCGTATATTTTTCTGAGAACGAGATCCAGACTCTGCAATTTATCCAAAACAATGAACTTGAATTTGAGCGATTTACTCTGATTCATGTTTAAGTTTTCAACCCCTCGGCAGCCTCGTGGTGTTTAACAAGTACTCCATTTTTTTGGTACACCAAGTTGAAAGCGTGGGAACCCAACCGTCTTCTATTGACCTCTTTGTTTTCTACCTCGTCAAACCTTGGATTGCCTTTCCATTGCAAGTCTTCCCCCTACCCCGGCCTGATGCACGCTGCGAAGGGAATCGGAAACCATACTTCTTCCTGGAAGGGGCTATCCTTACCAGAACATTAGCAACGAAATCATCTTCTACGAGCTCATCGGCAGGAGAGCTTCACCGGTGAGAACGCGATGTATTGGAATGTTGGCTTCTCGTTCAAATATGATCTACTTTGGCACCGTTGACGGATGACGGCCTTAAAACCCCCAGGCCGATGCGGGGTCGCAAGTCCTGGCTCGATACCCTACTTGTGGTGAGCTGATTAGCGTCCTTTCATTCTCTGGTTTCGGTCGGCTGACGAGCTTGATGGTGGATGGCGGTCATGAAACCCCAGTCGCAAGCCCTGGCTCGACACCTTACTCTGGACGCGGTGGTTCTCCAATTCTTTGTTTTCGGCCCACTGACGAGTTTGCGGAATTTCCATGACGTTGAAACAAACCGGAATTTTTACTCCGGCGGCCTTGAGCTCGCAGTTGAACATCTGGGGATCCAACCAATACGTAAGTTGAACAGTGGTTGAACCGATTGTAAGGAAATACTTACTCTCAACTTCAGACCTCGAGACTTGAATTTTCAACGACCTGAATTGAGCATTGGCGCACGGAGTAGTCTGCATCGCTTTCTATATTTGCAGCTGATCATGAACTTTAAAGGCGTGTGAACGTGGGTGTTCCTCCTCTTGTTTCTCCAATCTCTTACGACTCTATGCCATCCACCTGACCGACCATCCCAAATCAATTTGCGTTGAGCTCGAGAAGCTCAAATTCGAGAACACTAGCCTGAGGCTCATGCTCGAAGACGCCAAGAACACTCACGAATACCGACGTATGTTGCCAGTGTGGTATGAGTGATGCTGCGTCTAACGCCTGTCAGTGCAAGGAGTGTTTCAAATTTTGAAGGAACAATACGAGGAGTCCCTCGCCCGTAGGTTTACGACAGACACAGAGTTAAACTCTTGGCTTACGAGCGCCATCGAAGAAACGAAAGAGGCGTTTGGGATTCGTCTTGTTCAAGGTCACTGGTATTAGAAGTCTGGCTCGTGGGGGCCAACTCTCACTTGGCACCTGTTTAGCGCACGACATCATACAGCAGCTGCAAAAGGCGCACGCCGAGAGCAGGAAAAATGGGTCCAGACTCGGTGAGTCGAGCCATTGAGCCCAGTTTAATTGCTCATCTACTTGAATTCTAACCACAGAACATACGAACCTGGAGCACCAGGAGCGCCTGAAAGAAGGCGATACTCTTGCACTGGTTTCAAGACCCCATGTTCATAATAACGTTTTGCAGCTGAGGGTATAATCGCGACGTTGAAAAACGCTTCCTGTGTCAAGGAAGCCAGCCTCGCGAAAGCTTCCCTTACTTTGACCGGCAGTCTACAACAAATGTCTCAAGCCTTGGAGGAAATTATAGATCACGAGGACACCCGCCCGTAGGAGTTAAAATTGAGGCTAACATGTACGCACACTCCTCTAGATTTACTGCAGTCCGTCCGCTATTGTAACAATTGTCAATCGCCTTGAACATCCGTTCCAAATCCGTTCCGCCAACTTTCGTTTGCAAATCGTCGTTCAGGTCCAAGATCAAGTCCCATGCGGCGTACTGCTATCTCATCCCATCCATCCCAAATCTGACGAACCAAAGTCGGGGTATATTCATTATTTCTGCGGGGTCGGCGTGCATTCGCGGGTGGCTCCGCCCCGGTGTGTTCCGGACCTCGGCATCTCCCGGCGTACGCTCTTCACAGCTCTTCCCCTCCCAACCACCTGCTCTTCTTGTCGAAGATGTTTGGGCCAGTATTTCATGTCACTCGCCCTCCCGTTATGCTTTTCCTCATTCGGAGTTGTCTATGGGACGGCATAATCGACTAGTATGCAGGCCTGCGAGGTTTTGCTCTACATGCTACGAGCGCAGGAAGATCACCGACATTGCATTAGGATGAGGCGACATTCTACGTAAAGAACCGATGAATCCTGTCTCTTCTGTCCCTCAGATTAAAGAGAGAGAAAACACCTTTCGTCAGCAATTCATCAGCAAAAAGGCGCCACGGCTTCCCAGCAGTGGTCTTGGGGTGCTCCGGATCCGCTTGCCTCTGTGAAATTCCTCTTTGACCTCATCTTAAGATCTCTCTCCGTGCCCATATTCATCCTTCTGCCCCAGGTAGGCACCAAATTTGCTATTTAAATTCTTGAGCCCTTACTGACGGCTTCGTAGGATGCGCCCGAGCTCGCGATTCGCCAAGGCACTACATATGTTCGCGTTGACCATCAACGTGCGGGGTGAATGCGACCGGAGAAGGAGCTCCTTGAGACGGGCGGTGTTCCCCGGCGTTCCGGACAAGGGGCTCCTCGTGGCGGAGATCACCCCGCCCAGCGAAGACACGACCACGCTGTGACTCACTTCGCCGCACCCGCGTTGGTCGTCTAATCCGAGCGCTCGAAGCCCAAAACACGCTCTGTCGGAGTCGGATCGAGACCGTGACGGCGGTCATCGGCGTGCTCCACGGGGGCGTCAAGTCGAACGCCGACTGGGAGCACCTCGGCCGCCTGCGTACCCTTGCACATCTGGGACAGCTCTACATCTGGGACCGTAAGCTTTACGCGCATTTCCACCCGATGCTGCGGCTGCTACGCGCCATCCTCATGCGGAGCTTGCTCGACATCCCACTGAGAGGCCCGTCCTCGACGTTCCCCGCTCGCAGTTGTGCTCAGCTGTCTGCGGTGCGCGTGCTCGACCCGGCCGCTCGCGGATCCGTACACCGTTTTCGGCGGCGCGGTGTCGCGCGTCTTCTAGCGGGGCACTTGGGCCCCGGGGGACATGTACACGCCCTCGAGCTTGTGCTAGTGCAGGCTCGACGCAGACTCGACACTGTACCAGGTGCCCGCGGCTACGTACAACCCCCGGCGATCCGCCCCCCGCTCATCGTCGTGCCTGGGAACACGGGTGCGTGCGCGCGAATCGCCCCACGTCTAGCTGGTAGCTTTCGCGGCACATCTTCCGCTCCGACTCCATGTGCGTACATTGCCGTTATTGTGATTCTGGGCTCAAATTGACGGAGGAAAAGTCCAACTACTCATACGCACGACGTCGGTCGATGGCGGGCAGGGCAGTAAATCACAGAACCCTAAATTCGAAATGGGTCCGAGGCGACGAGGCATATGTAACTCTTTCACGGCATTCTGCGCCAAGTTTTTCTACCCATCGTGTCTTGGGTGGCGGGAGGAGGAGCGAGCGAGCACGGCGCATTAGAATATTAGAACGTGCCTTGAATGAAACTTTCAGGGTTGTTCCTAGAGTCTTTTAGTATGCTGAGTCCCCTTTGAGCTGCGTGACAGCCGCACTGTTGGTCCTAACCGCCACCGTCCTGCTGCGATCTTCGAGCTTGTATCTTGCTTGTTGTCTTCTGACATGGCCTCCTCGGCGCTCCCACTGAAGGTCACCCCGGCTACACCCGCCAAATCCGAGACCGAGCGGGACAAAACGCCCACACCCTCCATCGCATCAAAGGGGACCATTGGCCCAGGCGATATTTCGAGCCCACACGAGCTCACTGCATTCGTGCGCGTATTTATCGAGTATATTCAAGCCATTTCTGAAGTTGTACAGGTCGAAACTCTACTCGAGCAGCTTGATACCAAGTTTGACGAGATGTCGACCCAGATTCTCGACAGAAGTACGTCTCGCACTGGTCCGTGTTTAGGCTCGTCTGACTTTCCATTTCAGTGACGCAGATGTCGACGCGCGTCGACGCCCTCGAGGCCTCCATACAGGACATTATCAACGGAGATGTCAGTGTGCCACAATCGCCTTCACCGATACCCGGCGCGGGGGTGCGCAGGAGCGGGAGCGAGATGTAGATTTGTTCCGTCCAATCTATTCGGATACGTCTGTGCGTTCGTCTCGTTTTTCATTGAGGTGCACCTGTTTATGATGTGCTCCTCTTAGGACTGTACTAGTATTTTTTAATTTTATGATCGATAATGAATGCCGATCCTCCCTCTCTCACTGAGACGATGGCGCTCGTACACCCCTTGTCGGGCGGGTGTGCCCAGTTCCGCGGTCGCTGCATTCCAGGCAACCTCAGACCCTCCGCTCCCACTCCGAAGGTCTCAGACACCCGCACTCCCATAAATATGCGCCGGCCTAGAGAGGCTCCCCATTTCCTCCCTCATGAATGCCCTCATCAACCTTTTACCTCGCCTCCGCAGACGTGAGCAGTCCCGCTCTTCGCCCCCCGCCCCGGCGCGCCGCTGGGTGAAGCAGCCGCAGACGATCGTCCTCGGCGTTCTCGACATCTCGAAGGAAGCGCGCGATGCCATCGCAACCCAAGAACAGCAGGCGTGGCAGCAGCCGTTCGAGATCGCCTTCCCCCCGCAGTCGCCGACCGAGTCTGGCGCTTCCTGCAGCCCCGCCGGGAAGCGGGAGACGCAGCAAGCTTTCCGAGCTTCGCGGGCCTCGCTGCCCCCTGTGCCGCCTCCGACCTGCCCGCTCCCTGCCCTCCCTGTTTCTGTCTCAGGCTTAGGCGCACACCCCCTGCCCGCAGCAGCAGCAGCTTCCCTCCGCGATGTCCCCGCGAGCGAGCTTAGCAGGCGGCGCAACTTCAAGGGCCGCCCCCTCGACACGTCGCTCCCCATCCCGCCTATGCCGACGACGCCGCCCCCGTCTCGCCCGTACACGCCCGCGGCTATGTCCCCGTCTGTGTCCGTGTCGTCGACCTCGTCGCAGGCCCGCAGCCTCCGCCGCCAGCCCCGTTACACGCACCTAAACACCGCGTCGCCGATCCGCCGGTGTCGCACCTTCCCCGTCTCCAGAGAAGATCCCTCCCTGCGATCGCGCCGCGCCCAGGGTCAGGGTCCTCTAGCTCTGGCTCTGGCTCCACCCCTGGGTCCACGTCCACCTCCGAGGAGGAGGAGGAAGGGCAGCAGCAGCAGCAGCAGCAGCAGGAGCGGAGCACCACGCCGCCTGGGACGCCCACGGCCGCGGTGCTCGCGTTCCCCCTCCCCCCGCGCGCGGCGTTCACCAAGCACACTTCCGCCACGTCGATAACGGCGGGGGCGATGGCGCCCAACAGCGCCACGCGCGCGATGTTCCCGATCGCGGAGCGCACGTCCGCCATCGAGCCGCTCGTCATCGTCAAGCGCGTCTCGGGCGCCACCGCGCACGCCACGCCCGCGCCCTCGCCCACCGCTGCCTCCGCGCCCGTGATGCACGCACTGCTGTCTTCGCTCGACGACGTGTACGCCGACCTGCACGGCGCGGACAAGCTGTCGCTCGTGTCCATCCCGCTGTCGTCCGTGCCGTCCGAGTCGTCCGCGGAGGCGCTTGCGGCGTCGTCGATTCCGTTCCCGTTATTTCCCTCGTCCTCCTCCTCCTCCGTCGTCGATGATGACGACGACGAGGAAGACCTATCGGAGCTCGAGGGCGCGTGGCGGAGTCGGTACGCCAACACAGACGCGGACACCGATGACGGGCTCCCGGCGTGGGCCGTGCTCCCCCCGACGTCGAGCGAGCGTCAGACGTGGTCGTGCGCGTACAGCTTCGTCGCGGGGCGCACGCACGCGCTGGGGCGGTACAGCGCGCAGGGCGCGCGCTCCCTGCCTGATCTTGTACAGGCGTAGTGTGCCCCCCGAGTGCGATTTCCCTTGTCTTTCGCTGTCGATTTTCATTTGCTTTGCTTTCCGCAAGATATACATACACATAATGTTTCTCCACCTTTACAACTTCGTTTTTAATACTAGTATCTGATAAATACTACCACTGCCGCTTGTAATAACACGATCGTTTTTGAAGTTACTTGCCGCCTGTTCGATGTCCTTGAGTGGTGCTTGGCGTTGTATACTACTGGGCACTTCGTCGTGTGGCGAGGGCACGGCCTTGCAGTCATGAGGACATCCTAGTAGTAGCCATACATCCTGGAGAATTTCGCACTCCTAGCAATGCGATGAGAAAACAGAAAAGTGGACGCAATGAGAAGCAGGGAAAGCAGGATCGCGCACTTATGCCTGACTATCGCCGTATCGCCAGCTTCACCCACCCCACACCGAGCCCGTTTCGTATTTACAGTCCACTGGCAACCCACGGTTTTACAGCGTATTAACACAGTCGAATTTCCAGCTACTAATAACGGCCAACCCGAACGCGATGTGATCCCCGATGCTGGCGCCGGTGGCGCAGACGCCCGGACTCGCGAGTGTCCGTAATGGTAAGGGAGGCGAGGCAGAGCAGCCAGCTTGATTGGCTGACTCAAAAAAAAACCAAGACCGCCACATCTCGACGGATGTGGACAGGGACGGATCCGCAATCTGGCTGAGAGTAAGCGCGTAATTCCATACGCCCATCGAGCTTGGAACAAAGGAAGGTGCAGGCGAGCTCGACCTCGTCTGGTAAATCATTCAAGACCACTTGGACAACTTCAAAAGGTTATGCCCCGTTGAACGACTGATTCCTATCATCAATTCCGAACGCCGGGGCTGGCCCGAGAATAGGGTGCAACTTTAAAAAGCTTAGTTGCCGAGTTCCTGGAACCTGGAACCTTCTGATCTTGCCTGTGTATAGAGTCCGTGGATCAGAGGATGTATGCCCTCATCAGCCGCGCAGACTGCAATTTCGTTCAGACATCGCGCAACTATAGGACGGACGGCTTCAATTGTGATTGCAAATGGATGGGAATGGGAAACGCCACAGGTATTTTTCGAAGAGTGGAGTGAAATCCGGGGCATTCCGAGAGATACAGGTGCCAGGCTCAATCGAGACGGACGGGGAACTGGAAGAGGAGCCCATAATCTCATAGGATAAGTGCGGCGGACGCTTCCGGCCGGAGTAAACACGGGATAAGCCAGAAAAAGGCGTCCAGAGCGCGCAGGAGACCCGAACGAGCCTGAAAATCTCGGTAAAATGTGATCACCAGGACTGCCCGCAGTATATACTGACACCTGCAGGGCACTCAAAAACCACCAATAGGGCGGCCGTTGCAAAAAAAAGTATGATGGAACACGCCACACCTCTCACGCGACCGACGATCTGCGCATTGGGCGGCAAGGTTCAGGCCCTGGAAGTGCGTCCTGCGAGCGCACTGTAAAATGGTGACTGGTCCCTGCAAGGGTCGACGATCCTTGCAGTGCTTCCGAGACGCGAGACGTCGACAATGCAGCCGGGCGCCGTCGGTGAACAGAGACGCCAGTTTTTTCATCATGAAACTGTTAGGAAGGGGAAGCACTATGTAAAAAATCAGGGCGACGAAGAAACGGGAGAAGGACTCGGCCCACCTAAATTCCACTGCCAATCGAATGGCATTAGCGTCGTTTTGCGACAGGTAGGGCCTTTCCTTATGTGCGTTGCAGGAAATGAAATGCAACGAGGAGCATCCCTTGATACGTTTTATTTTTTTCACCGCCGGGTATAGTTGAATCGCTAGCCCGTTGTCGCTAGGTCGATCGAGGGGGTGGCTTTTGCAGCCACAGAAGACAGCATAATACACCAGCCCTCAAGGTCGAGCTACTCAGAGACGCCGCAGCACTGGAAGTGTGGTGGTGGTTGATGAGAGGTGCGTTGGTGACCGATGTGTGCCGGAACCGGCATGCCGTGCCGGAAATAACATTCTCCCAGTGGTATCTCTCCTTGATCTCTCCACCTTTCATGGCAGATCTGCAGTCGACGCTCAAAGTAAGTGGCAGAACCAACCCCGTTCTCATGCACTGAACTTGAACAGTTGAATGACGGCAATGCGATCCCCGTCTTGGGTTTCGGTGAGCAAGAGAATTGGGGGGACAATCGGTGGAGACACTGAAGTCCGTTTCTCAGGAACGTACGAGCTGTTGGGGAAGGAAGCCTATGATGCCGTTACGTGGGCCCTAGAGGTATTTCATGCTCGAATGTCTTTTGCGCTGTTCTGAATCCCGTGGCAGGCAGGATACCGGCACATCGTAAGTCAATCTGATCTGGACATTTTTTTCAGCCTCATGAGTCACACCTCAGGACTCAGCGACGTGGTACGAGAATGAAAAAGAGTGTGGGCAGGCGATTTTGGATTTTTGCAAGGCCTCGGGGACGCCACGCTCCGCCGTTTATTATACGACCAAGCTGAAGCTCAATGAAGGGTACGAGCAAACCCTCAAGGCCATCCAGTTCTCTCTGGACGAGTGTGGCCTCGGTTACATCGACTTGTATCTCATCCACGGTCCCCTTGGCGGCCCCGACGCCCGGAAAGAATGTTGGCGCGCGATTTGCGATGCCCACAAGGAAAGCAAATTGAAGAGCATCGGCGTTAGCTGCTTTGGCATCCGCCACCTCAAAGAAATCCTCGAATTGGGCCTCGCGGTCCCTGCTATCAACCAAGTTTGTCCGTTTTAATGGCATTCGGATTATCTTTATTAACTTGCCAGATCGACCTGCACCCGTTCATGACGAGGTCCGCCATTGTCAAGTTTTGCCAGGAACACACGATTGCGCTCGAGGTGAGCTATAGAATTCCGCCTTGAAGCTAGCGCCGTTACTAAACCTACTCCGTTCAGGCTTGGGCACCGCTGGTTCGCGGGCTCCGATTCGAACATTCGTCCATCGTATCCCTCGCTCGCAAGTACAACAAGGAACCCGCGCACATTCTCTTGCGCTACTGCCTCCAGAAGGTAACACATTTGTAGCACACTGCTTCAACCTTCGCTGACCGGGTCATGTCATCAGGGCTACGTCGCCATCCCGAAATCCGTCTCGAGAACTCGGATCGCGTCCAACACCAAGCTCTTCGACTTCCAGTTGGAGCAGCAAGAAGTATCGGACCTGGACGCTCTAAATGAAGGTACGGGCGCCTCTCGTTCGCAACCGTCCTCTATTTAATACATTCACGCAGAATTGGTGACGGATTGGGACCCTACGGACTGCCCGTGAGATGTACCATAGCACCTTCCAATACGCACCCGTACTTGCACCCGCAGCTGGATCGGCATCCCAGGAAATCGCCTGAGGCCCCGAAGCCCTCATCGCCACCGGGATCGACGTTGATGCACCCCGCTTCGAAATTTAGCTCGTCGAACGCCGAACATTTTTTCACTGTCTCCGGCGCCGACTTTCCGTTTCCGGTTTCAGAGCTGCGCCAAGCTCCCGGATCCATTTCCCCTGCTGTGTTGCGGGCCGTGAAGGCTGATTTGATTTGTTCTGTCCAACAAGCTTTCTGGTGCCGACGCCCTTTCTTTGATTGTCGGGGCGATCGGGGCCGCGGTCCGTCGGCTGTAAATTGACCTTGGACGAGAGTTCGCGGTGCACTGGCTTGTGTCCACGACTCGACATATGACTATCTCAGCAACGAACTAACTATTAAACTAAATTCAACATTGAATTGACCGGAATGCGGATAATACCCCGCCCAGCGCGGCCATAATTCTGCAGGAGGATTCTGGCCTACTAGTCTTCATGCAGCCCGCCCAATCTTACGGTTAGACGCCGAACCCGGCGCATCAAACCGCCGTTCGCCGTTAAGGGTATCTACCTCTTCTTTTGAAACTCTGATTACTAATGGCTGTGTCGCGTACAGGCGAACAAGAAGGATGGCGATCACAATTCAACAACTCTGCTCTGACAACGTTGACCTTGCATTCAAGTATAAAACCACGCTGCAATATTCTTTGGAAATAACTTATGCGCGGCTGTCGAAATATTTCCAGGTTGGATTCCTCGACTGGTCCCCTGCTCTCACATCTTGATGCTCAAATTCCTGCCGACGTTTGACCGAACGATATCATTCTCCGGATGTAAGCGCCGCGAAACCCCTCGGACAGATGAAATCTCACATGTATTCATAACTACAGAATATGAACAGTGCGCGTCAGTCGACTGATATCCAACCGCATTTGAGCCCATGCTCCGGCCGCAGGCTGAAGCCAGAACTGTCTCGCTGGCCACGCCATATGGCGCGAGTGACTTATCATCTCGATATAAGCTCCATTCGCGGTTTAATATCATATTTGCAGCGCGATAGCCCAAATATATCAACGAAGCGGAGATAGCTGCGGGACGGAGACCGAAAACCGTCCGAAATGTTACTGTAGTGGGTTCAGACGCTCTCTCTGAACCCGAACTCTGACACGGATCCTTAAAGCCACGGATATCTCAACTACTCGGAACTCTCCCCTTATATCTTACGCTTCTGTGTATTTCGGTATCATCGCTTCCCCGCTCCGTTGCCGCTTGAGGCACGAATGAGCTTGAGGTACCCAATAATATCGCTACTGCTCTTGTCTTGGACTGGTGCGCAGAAATTCGACGGCGCCGTAAGATCAAAGCGGCTAGATGACCAGAGCTGGTTCGATTCAGGCTGTCCCATTGAGGGATGTTATATTGTCGACATCCTTGGCTTTGCCTTGGCCCCTAGTCGTGTTTCCGGTACGTCTGTCGCGCACGGCAATCCCCGTATTTCATTTTCCTTTTCTTTTTAGTGACCAATTTCGAAGCCTGTGCGAATCGATCCTTCGGGTCTCGACTCTCTGCTCACGCGGAGTGTCTTCATTGGATCCTCAACAGCGTCATTGCCTCTACCGCACTGCAGCCTTGTCCGAGGGCGCCGACGTCCAGCGTGTGCCTGGCTACCGCACCGCTGACCAGGGCCTCCCCGCATTGCGCTGGCAAATCATCACGCCTGGACTAGCCCCCACAGGGGCCCGTTGGGGTGTGTGAGAGTCAATTACGACCTTGTATTCGGGAAACCCCTCCCAAAGGAACGGTACTGTACTCAAATGTGGCGTGCGACAAGTAAGCAACAGCCGTGGATCACCGGGGTAAGCCCATATCCATCCTATCTCCCGCACTGGCAGAGTCTCATGCCGCACGTAGAATCGTGGGCCCATGGACCCGGAATACGACTCTGTGAGAGCTCAGATGCCGATGATCACGACGTGCCCTCGGGATGTATCCACTCGAGTGCCGGTGTCCTGGATTTCGGCGCCAGTGGAGGGTAGCGGCATGCTAGATGGTTGTGTTTAACTTGGATCGGTTCCCAATTTGGAAGCCAGACGTCACGCGAGTCTGGACGGCTGTATCAATTGTGCTACGGAACCCGTATCTTCACTGGTGGTTGCTCCACCTGGGTGCAATTTTTTGGTTTGTTTCATTTTTTTTCTGGGTGAAATCCAGTCCAAGGTTCGATCGGAGGATATAATTCGCCACCGTAATTTTGTCCGCCTGTGGCGTGAACGTGGGCGTGAGATGTGCGGGAGCAGACACTACCGGAATTTTTTCACACATAGGTTTTGAATGGCGACGAAAATTCCAACGGCCTAAAATGAAACGCGGCGCGATAGATCCGACAATCCAATTTCCATACCCAAAAATGGGCATGCCAGACGTTCGAATCTAGAATGATGCGTCACGAAACGCCTCGATTTGGCGAATTACCTGCCGTGTGAATCTGCCCTACGTAAAACTAGGGCAAAAATCACGCCTCGGCGTGGAAGGTATCTCCTGTGAGATATGGAAGACTCGATGGAACGGGATGGGTCTTGCATTTTTAGGAACGGTTCGCAAGCGCGGTATATTCGGGTGGTCGAAGCGCAGCAGGCTCGGTCAGGTCCTCGAAACATACGGGTGTCTCCATGAACGGACCTGTGACGCTCGGCAAGACGCACTTTTGGATAGCACTTGACATGACATGTAGAGGTTGGGAACCTTGAACCTTGCTTCAGCGCGGCATCTAAAATGAGGGTCTCACGCCTGAGCGGACGAGCTGCTGCATGTTCCAATGACACACGGAATCTCCGGAAGCTTCTGTTCCAGTCGCTGAGAAGGCCAATATGAAGAAGATTACATGTATCGAATCGGGTATAGGCCGCAGAATCCCGGTGGACACGGGACGGTACGAACGATCCCAGATCTGCAGAGGAGCTAAATCAGCCACTTAAAAAGTCTAGCGCTAAAATCCAATCTTGACGAGAGGTCTCTCTGTACGAGAGAACAACGGAAATTGGTTATAAGGGTAGATACACACTAGGGCTGGAGCATGTGCGTAGTGGCCAGGTCAAGTAAACAGGCTTCGGCAGTAACGTTACAACGCGCTAATCGGAAGCTCCGATCCCCGCATCGTGCCAGCTCCAAACTAGGGTGACTTTGCGGCCAAACCCTTTGATTGAGAAGAAGATCAAGATTTTTGATTATCCACAAGAACGCGCGAAACTGGGATAAAGGGCGTACCTCGTAAGCTCATCCCCATCTCTGATTGTCCGACAACCTCAAACTTAGCGTCTAAATGAGCTCCTCCCAACCGACTGATATCCCGCCGTTTTATGGAGCCGTCGAAACCACCATGAACGCGCTCCGTCTTATACATGCCGCGCGCCAGGGGGTGATCCCTCGCATTACCCGCCGCTTGAACGATGCGGAGCGCAGGGCCATGATCAAGAGCGGTGCCGTATTCGTCTTCAGCGTTGAAGAAAGCGGCATCAAGCGCTGGACAGGTGTGCTTTAAAGCCGTCGCCGAGGTAGCTGTTGATGCGACCCGCCACTTGCAGACGGTTTGCTCTGGTCGCCCTCTCGCATCGTCGGCAACTTTTTAGTGAGCAATAAAGGTTCGATAATTAACTGCGGCACACCTCGTTGACCTGTAGCTCAGGTTTACCGGGAAATCAACGAGCGCACTAATAGCCGAGGCAGCCACAAAAAATTATACCCCACGGACGAGCCATCGCGCGCCATGTCTGTGCGTCCCAGATCGCTGGCGCGACTTTACAATGCACTCACGGCCGTCGCTGCCCTCCAGACCAGCGAACATGGAACGTTTAAACCCAACGGACTAATAAAGAAGGTACGGTATACTCAGTGATTTTCTGTCTGCATGCGGCGCACTCACCAAGCTCAGACCATCACTGTCACCATCGAGGGGTCCGACCTCCACCTAATTTCTTACTATACTTCGAGCGATCAACACTCCGGAAAGCTCAAGGTTTGTTGACTCGCCGTACTTTCGCTGTGCCCGAATCTTAATCCACGTTCGTTCCAGAGGCCGACTGCCCGTGCTGACATCATGAACCTCCCGATGGATCCCCGCCTGTTTCGATCGACAAATTTTCGCGTACCTCCCAAGGTTGAAAAAGCTCCGGACGGAACTTCGCGACTTGTGTGAGGCCCTGTTCGTTTCGTCTATTCCTTGCGTCGCTGAAATTCATTTGTTCAACAGTGAGTCGGAGGAAGCGACAGACACCGTCGAGTGCAAAATCGAAGACGAGACATACAGTGTTTCGGTCTCGCCGACGTCCTGGGGCTCGGACAGCAGCACCCAAGACTCGCCGGTGGAAAACCCGTTCGCGGGCACCGCTCTTTATCCCGTGTCCTCGCACAATTCGCCGGTCTACGCGCGGGCCAGCCACAGCGAACGGTGGTCCGTCCCCGTCCCAACGCTCCGCCCCGACGCATGGTCTTCACACTCCTCACACTCGCCGCACCACTATCCGTCAAGCCGCCGCGAGACCGCGCATTCGGATTCCTGGAACCTGTCCTCCGCGCGCTGGCAGGGCGAGACGTACCAGCCCTCCTCGCCGCCCACCTCTAGCGTCTATGTCGATCGCTCACGCACGCGATCCAGCAACCCCTACCCCACGCCGCTCCAGATCCCATCGCACCGCCGGGACGCGGACACCGCGGCAGTTATAAGTACACGGTATGCTGGGCACCATCCCGGCGAGTCCCGCGAAAGCAGCAGCTCGCGGTTACCTTGGCTGCTGGCGGGCGATTCCTCGGACGGCACGACCAAAGACGGGCGGGGCCACCACTCCGGGGCAACGTTTACAGCGACGGCGGCGGCTCAAGCTGCGCCGATGTACAGCCCGCAAGGGTATCACCGGCCCATGACCTCGCACTCGTACAATTCCGGCTGGTCCTCGAATAGCACGGGTAGCTCCCTGTCGCAGGCGGCGTCGTCGTTTTCGTCCCCATCTAGCATGCAGTCGTACAACAGCTCTTCGTACGCGCCGAGCTCGGGCGGGATGTCCAGTCCCGAGGAGTACTCCAATGCCGACGAATACGGGGATTCTTAGACCACCACCGACACACGATTCTTGATTGAGCGACGCACCTCCCTCGGACAGCTATTCATCTTTATCTCCATCTCCTGTAAATTAAAACTGGTCACTTTCTGTGTTTCTCCTGATCACTTAATGCACACGCTTCTCAGCACGGAGGTTGCCCATCGAGTATATTCAGGAAATAAATGTGAAGTGTGCTCCTAAACAGGGGGGGCCGCTTCTGAGACTGTTCGGGATGGGGGCTCGCGAGTAAGCAAGAGACACACACCACATAAACTTTCCGCGCGATTCGGGATACCGCACCCGCTGCCGCATGTCTCCGAGGCCTCTACGGCGACTTCATGGGGATTAGGATTCCTTACACGCTGACAAGGCGATCAACCGCATGCGTCGGGCGCCGTGAGCGTTCTGGGCGCACTCATTGGTCGATCAGGCAGGCAATAACCTCGAGACCGTTCACGTCAAAGCATAAGATACTTAGAACGAAGGCGGTTGGTTCGAATGAATCCCTGTTTGCGAAGGCATCCAAGGTAAAGTCCGCGTCGGAGAACAGGTATTACACCGGAACTCACTGCGCGTTTCGGGCTTCTTAAGTGATTCACGGGAATTTTTTGCTGGCTTTGGGGTTGGATTTGGATTTCGAGGTCCCGAGGGGGTTGAATATTGATCGTGGGTGTGCTTGCGAATTCGCCCCCTCGTCCCCACCGAACAAAATACATCCCATATAAACAAATTTTGTGGTCAACCTACTAAGCGTTTCCGCCTGTCCTCCTCTCGATGAACCCCTTGATGTTCGCATGGCCGTCGACGCTGCCGAAAAAGCACCGTTTCGCGGCGTTCTCCCACAGCACCACGTCGAGCTGTCGCGCATAGTTCAGCACCAGCTCATAATCCGCCGGGGAGGTAAACGCCGTGTATAGGTACCCTGCCACCGCGATGAAAAATCAATAAGTTAATAACAAAACAACCATGCGTAAAGAATGGAATGGAATGGAAAGGCGCGCGCACCTTCCTTCGACTTTAATCGATTCTTCTCGAGCTCCCATAATCGGATCTGATCTTGCACCGTGACGGGCAACAAGGGATTCTGGTTGGTGCGAGTGCGGCGTTAGCTTTAGCTGTAACGACACGACGACGCGGGGAGTGCGGAGGGGATAGATATCACGACGACGTACGTTCTTTCGCATTTGCGGGTGCGCGTGCGCTATTAGATAACTAATGATCTAGATTTTAGAAATAGGAATTAGATGTTAGCGCGCCTCTTGTAGATGTAAAGAAAGTATAACGATGACGGGATAAGGTGGAAGACAAGAGACAAACCTGCTCGGCTGAAATCCCATTGTTCAACGCCTTCTTGACGCTGTCGCGCGTGATCGAGCCGACGACGAGGTTCGGGAAGCGATATTTCAGCGCGACGAAGAGGTTGAGGACCGCGGTTTGTAGCGGGTTGTCTTTTGTTGTGTGCGAATTTAGATTAGTTAGCGGCGTTGGATTTAGTTAGATTCCATTTAGTTCGTGGAGGGGGCAGGGCGAATTAGAGAGGAGCAAGGGGGTGCGTACCTGTGTACGCGTATATGCGGTAGTTAGTCTCGAGAACAATGAAGCCCTCTTTGGGCCCGGAGCTTGTGCCCGTCGACGTGGGGAGCGGAGGGGAGGAAGAGGTGAGGGTGGTGGCAAGGCGCGTGGGGTAGAAACGTCGCGAAGAAGGCTAGAATGAAAATGAAAGTGAAAGGAGTGAGAGAAGCACTGCGCCGCTGTACATGCACGTACCTTGCGCTGCCATAGGAGGCCGTAATCGCGGAGGTCACTCAGCATGGCCTTTTGCGTCAGCGCGGCCGTCTCCGTGGTGTTCGTCCCCTCGGTCGAGTATTCCTAGCACGATCAGGGTCAGAGATGTTTCATCACAGGCAGGGATAGTGGCAGCCGTATCCTTACTCGACCGAGCTCCATTGTTGATAGCATGAATAGAAAACTCAGAACTTCGACGAGATCCATGCCGCGCTCCTGCTGACGTTTAGGCAGGGATGGGGATATCGTAATCGTAAACTAGGTTCACCTCGGCCATGCGCAGATATTGGAGCAGGAGATCCCAGAGCTGCGCGTGCGGAGAGTGGAGAAGAAATTGGAAGCCCACTGATGTGATTTGGAGGGAACCGCTGAATAAAATGAATGGCACGATAATGCATGGGAGACAGGGGTGACGGTGACACCTACTGGGGACTGGCCATGAGACCGCTTCGCTGTAAAAGATATAAAACGTCTTTGGAGGGCCGCATGGAGTTTTGGCCGGTCCCGGAGGAGACCATGTAGTGCAAGATCGTCTGAGCCAGGTAAGTCAAAAAGTTGGGTGATAAATTCGTGCTGAGCCCACCTCCCACCGCTCGAGCGCGTAGCCGTCTAGTCCGTCGATGCCCATCGGCGGGTGCTTGTCGTCCTTGGGCGCCAGAACGCCGAAGCTGCCAGTGGTGCCACTGGATGGATGGGACGGTGAGGTCGGAATATAGGAATCATACTTCTTCGCCTTACCCCCCTGTCAGTGCCTGGCGAAGACTCGTCTTGAAGGTGGGATTCAAGGCCAATTTGATCGGAGAGGTGGATAAAATGTGCAGACGGAACAAAGTCGTCAAAGCGCTGTCGTAATGTCTGGGGGGGGGGGGGGGGGGGGTTGATTAAATGAAAACGCAAGGTGCGACGGTGTTTCTTATACTTTTTTCCTTCACGGACGACCCAAGCAGCCATGGTGGACTGAGAAATGGCGGATTCGAGCCAGAGAAGGTTCATGACGATCTGCTGCTGGAGAGGAGCCAAAAGCCTGATTTAAGCCAGTCAGAGGTTGGTTTGTGCTCGAAGACAGAGTGTTGCACCGGAATATGGAAAGACATGAAGAGGGTCGTTGATACAAACGAGTGAGAATAGTCTGCGATTGCGACTGGAGGAACGGCAGAAGAGAGTGTGGGCTGTTGGTAGGTTCGGCTGGAGCACTCAGATTTATTGAAGGCATCTCTGTAACCCAGCAAGAAGGGATCCAGTCGAGGGGCAGGACAATGAGGGAGCAAGAGACAGCCGCGGTTGACGTAAGCTCAGCTCCCGACATCAAAACAAAACGAGTCACAGCCGAGTCACAATGAACACATGACGTGACGACGTGACCGCACTGACGCGTCTCCTGCTTTTGTTTTCCTTCCATCATGTCGACTCTCTCCGTTCACACTGCAGCCCAAAACAGTTGGTTTTTCATCTCAATTACTCTATTGTGTCTATTACTCCTTTGCAGATCAACTGCATGTCGTCCGCTCGCTGATCTCTGAGAATCCCAAATTAATTAACGCGCTCGATGTGGTAGGCGTACTCATCTAGTCCACCCGGGTCCAATCCATCTCAGATTTGTTTCTATTCTACAGGACGAACGCACTGCCATTCATTGGGCCGCTTCTTCCGGATCTACTGACATCGTCCGCTTCCTCATCGATAAACAGGCCGAAGTCGACCTGGTGGACAACAGCGGATGGAGTCCGCTGCACATCGCAGGTAACATATATTCCGCGCTTCTATGCTTCCATTGATCGTATTCAGTTAGTGCGGGGCATGACGACATCGTACAGGAACTTGTAGGGGCCGGGGCGGATGTGAATAAGTGAGGCAGCCTCTTCTGGTCTTGCGGGAGCGCTGCTCCAATCATAGGTACTCCAGGAAGAACAATAAGGGAATCACTCCATTGTATGTATGTATTCTCCGCACCCCGATGCCTTCTTGATTCTTTCCAGACATTACGCTGCCTCTAAATCCCGCATCGATGTATGTCCGGACGAGCCTCCTTGACGGCTCCTCAGTACTGATCACATCTCCTCTGCTCAGATCGGAAAGCTCCTAATCTCCAGAGGCGCAGACGTATGTTGTATCCCCACATGCCATGCCGCCACCACTTCATCTCAGCATCATTTCAGATTAACGCAAAAGATAAGGCGAACCAAGTTCCTCTGTGCGTTGCACCGACATTTCTCCTTTGGTGGCGCAACTGCTCATGCAACTCATTTTGACTCGCACTGTTCACTGTTCGCAACTCACTTTGCCTCGCTCCATGCAGCCACCGCGCGGCAACGACCGGATCCATAGGCTTCATCCGATTGCTCCTGGAATCCTCCGTGCCGCCCAACAAGACGCGCCTCAACAACGCGGATCGGATCGGTACGCACGCCCGCCCTCAATCCGCAATCCGTTTTCATGCTGCGCGCTGACCTGCGCCCACAGGAAACACCCCCCTCCACCTTGCAATGGACTCCGCGCACGCAGAGGCAGCCGTAGCCCTCATCACCGCCGGAGCTGATCGTACCAAGGTGAGTCTTCCCGGACCTTACTGACTTATCGTCGTGCTATCGTCCGCATCCATCCATCCATCTGACCACCTGCCGCGCTAGTTAAATTTGGACGGCGAAGCTCCCGAGGATGTCGAGGGCGTGGGTGGCTCGGAGCAGCGGCGCGCGAAGCAGTATGTGATCGAGGCTTGTGGGACCCGCGAGACGTAGCCGCGAGCCGTAGATTGGGGCGTTGGATGATGTTGTAAGATCTACAAGTGGAATTCATTTCAGTCGGCGAAGCTTTAGCTGTGGGAGCCGGGCCATTAGCAGCACCGGAAGCCTAGTGGGTGGCGCTTATTCTCGTTATTGAACCCTCGGGTAGTTATCTACAAGCGACCGGCCGTCCGTTCAGAACCCCGACCAAGCTTCAACATAAGCAAGTGAGGGATGGCCGTGGTTGTACCGGGAACATCTTGAAAGTTGATTGCTTCATGAAACAGGGAAGAAGAGCTCGAGACACTCCAGTTTGGGGTCTATTTGAGTCAACTACGTGAGCGTATGGTAGCAACCGTAACGCGTAGCGGAGGCCCAAAATGTTGCCTAAATTCTGCGTACCGTTTTAGGCAATTAATCGGGACCGGCGGTGCCGGGGGTTCCCTTTTCGGAAGTCCGGAGCTCAAAAAGGCAACTGGTTGCTAACTTTGAAAAGTTGGACTGCGTAACACCTCAAGTGGTTGCCTCATGTACAGTATATGAGGCATTGCAGTGCAAAACTTAAATTTTCAAGTTCGCCAAGTTACATTCTTCCGCGCCATCACTCGGCACCTGATGCGATCACTCGTCTCGAAAGCGTTCCTCAATCTCCTCTTCCTCCATGATGTAGCTGGCTGCCCTGCGCAATAACCTCCAAACTCTCTCTTCTAGGATGCGCTGGATCTCACACTTGTAAAAGATGGACGGGCTTAGCATCTGTCAGCGGCGTTCGGAATGACATCCCCCGCCGACCTCTGGAAACACTCTGGATGGTTTAAGTTGTGGTCTACACATTGTTCCCCGCTTTTAATGAGGACTAGATTCGTTCTATCTTTGGGGTTGAATTGTTGTATCTGGATGGGTTACTGGAGCACTCACAACCGCCGCTGTCGAGACTCAACAACAAGAGCCACGGCGACCGGCCACCGTCGCCGTATGAACCTGTTTAAAAGCAGGACGTACCCAGCGGGATCCCAAAGCTAGTCTTCACCCCGAACGAGCTTTGGTCTTGGTTCGCTGTCCTCTACCTACGACAAGCTGGGTCTTATTCGTTTTCCGCCTGCCCCTGATCTTATCCACGCTCGCCCCACAATTACGATAACTCCCGGATCATAGATACCATCCCATCCCCACCCACACCCACACAAGCCAATCATAATAAAAACAAGCGCATCACCTTTACCGCCCTCGTCGTCATCGCCGCGACGCTCACCAGCGCCGCCATAATCCCGCGCAGCAACGTATCGCGCCTCCACGGGAGCTCCGATGGCATCGAAGGCAAACAGGGGCGTGCACACCCGCGAGAATTCTTCATCGCGCCCGGCAGCCCCGAGATCCTCCAGTGGCGGTCTGGGTTTGAACAGACCATCCCGGCCCAGAGACATCCCCGCGACTTCGCCCGTCGCGCCGCTGCAGCGGACGAATCGGAGACACCACGCCCGCGCCACTTCCCTGGCGAGGGCGACGAGGAGGCGGTCCGGGTCCGGAGCACACCACCTAGGCGGACCCATCTGGGCCAATTCCAATTCCAATTCCGGTCTCTCGAGTGAAGGAATGCATGATTTAATTATACCCCGCTTTGTGTTGGATTTGTGGTGGATGGGTTGGAATGGTAGCGACATACGCCATGTACGCCGACTAGGGCTTGGGGCTTGATTGAAGGAGTCGAACGATAGAATGGTGCTACGGATTTCAATGACAGACGGACTGCAGTACTCAGAGGACCGCAGTGCTAGCCTTGACAACTCCTAGGGGATATTTTTGCGTGATTCCCAGTATCCAGCATTTGTTGAAGTCGTCGAAATCTCCGTCAAATTAAGGACAGCATTCTTGAGCTCGGCTTCAACGTAGCTATCGTATCCTCCGGTGCGAAGCTAATAAACAAACGTGCCAGCTTGAAACGACTTTAGCATGTAACCTGTCTTGAGGCGTTCCCGTAGCTCTAGTTCCGTATGTTGTGGGGTGGATAGAATTAGATGAGTGAGGGATCACCAAGCTGATCAACTCACCGAGTCTCGACCTAATTGTTTTCGTGCGCCATTTCCAGTTCCTTGATCCCGTCGTGCGCTTGAGGCTAACATGAAATTTTATTCATGTCTCTGGAAAATGCCGCACAATGTGGAGTCTCATTGGTTCCTTGGCGAGCCCCGCAAGTCAGGTTTCGATCACGGGAAGCGGTTGTTTCATTTACGAGCCATTTGGTCCAGCTCTCCTTAGTATTTTCTCGTCAAGGCTTCGGAAACATTCTCCACTACACAATTCAAGTTGGATTTCCACATGAATCAGGCCCAGAGTCCCAGAGGAATAACAGCAGTTACTCAATCACATTGGACAAGGCGAAAAACATCACCTGTCTCGACATGGTTTCGGAGGTCCTGTTCTGTGAAAAATAGTATTGATGAGGCAGCGAAACCTAACCGCGCTCCACTGACCGGTTCTCAACACAATTTTAATGTCTTCCTCACGTGCTTCTTCAACCTCCTTGATCCTCTCATGTGCTATAGAAGAGCCCAGTTGAATATTGCACAGGACTCGAGTCAATAACATCATATCAACCTTGGCATTGATGAGTCTCATTTGTTTCTTTTACGCATCCTGCAAGTCAGATTTAGAACTTTACTATACATATCAGTTTCACTCACGCACCATGTCCTCCAATTCCTGCTCATGCTTTGTTTCAAATCCCCCACCTTGACCTCAACTACTGAGTGAATACAAGCGTCAGACTCTCAGAAATTCATGCAGCGCGGAGTATACATTACCGTCCATCAAACGATCACAGTCCATTGCGTTACCTGGATATCTTTGGTGAGTATTGCGACACTTGATGACGAATATACTCATTGTCTTCCGGGCTGGAATCTTCAAGCAAGAGCTTCAGACGAGCGCTATGTTTCTGCGCTATGTTTCTTGAGTGTTTCAATTTTGGTCGACACTAATGAACACACCAATTTGGAATGATATGATGGAATGTTGGAAATGGAATGCACTTATTGTTTCTCTCTTCATGAACGAAGCACGAAGGCCTTTCTCCTTTTTCAGTACAGATTTTACTGTAGAATCCAATTAAATGGAGAAGAAATTCGGCAAGACGGCTAGGCAATGTTGATGCCCCAAGAGGGCCGATAACAGAGCAGATACATACTGACTGATGAGTTTGTGCCCTCTGCTTTTAACTTGGATGTGCCAGTTTTCTTCGTTCCTTTCCTTTTAACAGGGCGTGTCTGAGAGATTGGAGCCTCCCGGATGGCTATCCCATTTTCATTCCGTCTGGTCGCCTCTGCGTCATGTCGTGTCTGATTATCTTCGAAGTCAAGTGCGAGAAGACTCGCAGTACTGGATGATACATGCAAAATATCGACAAGCAGTTCTTGCATCAGCTGATCCAGCATGTACTCTAGACTGAGGAATGGGTAGATTAGTATAATGAGGGCGGTATGTAATAGACACTTCCTGTCAGATTTGCGGTGGCGCGCATCCGCACCTGTCCGTGCACGGTGCGCCGATGCGTACTGAGCTATAAACACTTATAAATAGTGTACCCGCCAAGTAATTAATCTAAGGCCATTTATTTTTTTCGGCCTTCTGCGGCTGGATTCAGCATCTCCACTCCTCAGTCTCTGTTGGGTCCATCTTGCGGTGAATCTCAGACTTTAATTCCATCCCACAGTTGAAAGGACAGTAAAGGACAGTCAGAATAGCATGAGCCCGCAAACAACTCCCTTTTTTCTGAGAGATTTTACAAGGTTTCTTGCATAATATAGCAGTCCCTTTATGTGCACAGCTTCTCCTTTGTCTCGAGTGGAATGTGCCAGCACACTTGAGCTTGCTGGTCCGAGACAACATCTCGTGCAGCGCTGGTGTATGGTGCCTCTGGAGTGCAGCTGCCAACCGCAAGCCACTGGAGGCGTAGCCTCTGGCTGGACAGGCACGAGGAATGGCCTCAGCAGGCCAGAACAGAGTGGGGAAGCAGGCAAAACCTGTGCGATGGCAAGAGCGGGAAGATGATTGTGATGTGTGGTTATGGTGAGTGAACCAAACAACCGCTCCCTGCCCGATATGGGGCGTGTGGACTGCGCTGCCACACCGCATGCACACAACATTCCGCGCATTCACAGGTGTTCCTGTGCAAGGGGCATGGGGTGAGCCACAATTGAAGGGCAGCAGAAGAAGGCGGCAATGTGCGGACAAAAGCCTGAGCATAGGACGAGCCATGCTGATAAGCCAGCCCTGTGACCAGCGGTTAAATCTTTTGATTTTGCTGTTCTAAGCAGGAGCTTCATATAGAATAATGGCTGCATCACTCACTATGAGCTAGGATGAGGTCCAAGTCGCTAGCTAAGGATGTACACATGTACGAGTAGCTCTATTGCTTACTTGGGGATGACGGCCACTTCAATGGGTCAGATTTGCCAAGTCAAGTACTGGTCTATTAGCTCAAGGTGTTCTTACCATCCTTAACCAAGGGATTGGGAATGACCTGCATGTATCCTATCAAGGGCATACCAATGCACTCCATTCAGACTATGGGACTTACCAGGGGCATGTACGAGGGATCTAACAAGGTTGTGGAATGGTTCTAGATAATGGAACCATGCATGGCTCAATAGTCCGAACAATTCCGAAGATCCGATGATGCCAATCACAGAGATCACCGATCTGAGCATGGAACAGAGATCCGATGTCGGAGATAGTACCGAGCCCTTGGCCCGTGATGCCAGAACTTGCTGTGACCAGGGCTGAAGGGTTGACTAATTGAGTGACTTAAGGGTTGATGGACCAGGGCTCGGTGGAGCTGGCACATGGATTGATTGTCCAGGGCACCTACATGCTATGGCGCAATTCCCCTTCCAATCTCCCAGATTATCTACCAAAATATACCATTTAATCAGAACTAATTACCAACAGGGTTATTTCTTGAGCTAATACTACTCATCACCTCAATATATCCGTGTTCCATTTATCCGTTTGTGCTAAAAATCAGTTTCAGAATCATTTCCTTATTTAGAACATCAGTTTGTATAAATACCCGTAGAAAACAGAGGGAACACCAGTAGATCCTACCCTTCCTCTTCAGTGAGCATGAGCATGAGCTTGAGCACACAGGGGATGTCGAGTATCTATTCGGAACACCTCCAGAAAGCTTATAAAGTTTCCTTTTGTTGTTTCTGTTGCAATATATATAAAGTGTTGGATATTTGTGGAGTGATATAAGACAGGACCAGACCAGACAGAACAGGACAGGACAGGACAGGACAGGACAGGACTTGCTTTGTTAAAAATCACATAAACATTTGAAGGTGCTCGGCTTTGTGCAGTAGTCAAACTACCAAACTTTAGCTGATACATTGGTTGTTGGAAACACAGCGTTGCAATAAAACTCTCAATCTATGGATCACCCTTGGACTTAGTTCCAAGTCTTGCACATAAAACCCAAACTTTCCTTACCTTCTAAAGCCGTGTTAAGCACCTGGAACGGCTTCAATTGTCTCAAAGTCACCTTTAGCTATAAGCTACTGCACTTGTCCGTAAAACCCAAATTGCCACTACCTAATACCTGGTAGGAACCCCAAATCTTGCACATTTGATAGTTGGATTTGTTGGTTGTTCACTTAAGTGTTCATCTTGCACACTTAATTTCACCAGTGGTTCTATAGTCAGCATTTCAGCGCGCGATGCGACATCACATTTGGAGAGGCTGCTGAACTGAATAACCGTGCAGGGGGATCAGGGTGCAGATGACAAGGGTGTCCTGGTACTAAAGCAACTACGGGGGAGCAGCAAAATAATCAAGAAAAGAAAGAATTCATGCACCGATGCACTTGCGTCCCAGTTACCCTTCTCACTTGGCAGGTGTACAGCGCGTCTGTGCACACCGAGTGCAGTGTGATGTGGTGGTGGGTTGGGTGTATGTATAGCTCCGCAGCAGACATCTCGCTGGACATCCTCAATGCAAGCTTATTATTTCAGAGCGCGCACAGTGGAAACAAGTTAAAGTAGGGTTGGAGTGATGTGTCTGTACGTGCCTGTGGTGCAAGACATACTTTGGGTTGTCTGTGAGCGAAGGGATGCACAGTGCCCACAGGAGTTGGTTGGAGTTCAAGGACGTGCCAGGCCGCTGTGCACCACGGCTGATCGATGGGTCCTGTCAATCAACTGTCATTATGTCATCCATCATTAGACTAATCCACCCTCGACTGGTGTGCATGGTCGACTTGCTTAGAGTTCTTTTCACGAGCCAGATTGATCCAGCTTTACATCTGACCCACAGTGTGGTAGGGTGTTTGGTTGGGCTTGGCAGGAGCCTCCGTAGATAGCATCAGGTTGTCCCTTCGTTAGCAACGACCATCTGCCTGCCTGCTCTCCTGCTACATCGGAGTGGCACGCTCCAACAGGAACCTGTCGGGGACGTTCGGATGTCAGCTTAAGAACTGGGTTTCTTTGTTGGCTGGCAGGTTCTATGGCTGCCAGCTGTCAATTCCTCCAAAATAGAGGATGAAGGGAAAGGTCACATCCCAGTAAATGTCCCCTGGCCAGCCGACATCCACAGGTGGAGTGCCTCTGCCAATGAATTCGTAGAAGACAAATTTTTCATCAATTGTTGGCTTGTATGGATGGTGTCTTCCATGCATTAAGTTGGGTGTGCCTAGAAGTTCCCGTTGGATTGTGACTATTTCGGCGTAGCTCAAAGATGTGGAGGGTTGTCCGAACTCGACGGCATGGTGGAATCAAGGTGGAATGCGACAAGGGGCTGTTGGGTTTCGAAATAAGGATATCGGGTTGAAAAGTTTTTTTTCAGCCCTCCCTGAGACCCCTCCCTCTGTACTCCTTCCATATAAGGAGGTTCCACCCCTAGCAGGCCACGTTCGAGTCATGTGCAGGCCCACCGCCACCTGATTGACAGCTTCCAAAAGCAGTTGATGTTATGCTGAGTTGTGTTCCATAATCATTAAATGTGTCTCTATTCGTGAATTTAATATCCTAGGCTTCACTTCTGAGAATTCTGTGTTGATTTCTGGAGTATATTCCCTGTTGTGAGCTCTGAAAGCCCAGGTCAAGGACCTTCCAGCTTCGGAGGGCCTCCTGAAGCTGTTTTCCCACCAATAGACCTTTCCCAACCCATGGATAATGTTTCTGGAGGGCTTGGAACCCATTCAAAATATGGCTAAATTTTTTTCGGCCCTCTGGGGGACCCCTCCCCCCCTAACCCTATATCTGAACTTTCAATCCCAACAGCCCCTTGGAATGTGATATAAAATTTCGGAAAAAGGTGTGAAGGCAGTGGACAGGTGACTTGTTCCCATGCTTTCATTAGGCTGAGTTTCAGCATCCGGGCGACACAATAAGTTGAGAAAGACACAGACCTGCCAACTCTTCGTTCATGCAGCTGCCAGTTTTTGTTCTCTATTTGATGTGTCGCTCCCCACTCACCCACTCTGCGCACGAATCAAATAATTCAATCTCAGAATATAGTATTAGCCTTGACATTTGAAGTTGGCATTCTCTTTCCAGAGCCCAAAGCCACCAAGAATACATGGGCTGCAGCATTCTGGCTTTCCTACCTTAGCTGGTTTTGGGGAATTGTCAATGAGGCACACACAATGTTCAACGCCAACCTAAACTTTCAAGTTGGCAGGGTAAATTCCACACTGATGCCATGAGCTGGGATATAAAATGTGTGTTTCAAGTTTCGCTGTTCGAAGTCAACTGTTTAAATGCAGCCAAACTGCGAATTTGCTGTGGCATGTTGTCCTTCACTACGGCTGATCATCGGAACATGACAGATTGAGCATCAGATTATCATCCCGAGCGAGTTGTTTCTTCTTTGAATATCTTGACTCTTCCATCACCTTTGCATCACCCTGTACATTTTCCATGGCAGCATGCCATGCAAGTAATGTCTTCCACTATTGCCAACTTGATCTGACCTCTGAGACAGGTGTCCATATAACAGGACAGTGAAACAATATAGCAACAGCCTATGGAGTCAGATTTCAAATTTAAGTTGCCATAGGAGAGGCATTCTGAATCTTCCCTTTCCTTCTTGCCGCCTGCCGAAAATCTGCCTGCCATCGACCCATCATGCCCGAAACAAACCATATCATTGACAATGTTGCCCTGCACATAACTTATTTGAGCAACTGGCGAGAAGGAAGGGTGGATGATACTCTCATGTTGAGTTGAGTGCTACATGTGCGCACACATGTGCGAGATCTCAGGTTGTGCATCTTATCCATATGCACAGTTACTCCAATGGAACCTTCACACTCTGTGACATGCAAGGAAGCTACACTAGCTTTACTTTAAACGGGATGGCGATATAGGTTTATGGTGGGAAGCACCCAAACCACGGGACATACAGGTGCGTACTGTTGCGGTATCTGCCTGGTATCGACTGAATTGACTTCAGTGTTGCGCTGGACAACAATGTTACGGTGCACGATGGATTCACTAGTGGTTCTATTATACCGTTCCCATTATTCGTGGCCACTGATCTCGCTGATACCACACACAATAATTATCCCGAATCAGGAAATGAATGCAAGCCTGGCATTTCTTGACTTCAATTTCATCGGTCCATTCTCTTGGTCCAATTACCTGTGTCACTTAGGCGTAGCTCACAGATAACCTGGATGAGTAGCACAGGGAAGCCTGACCAGACTGTTTCACAAAAATTGGTAGAAGACACCTCTGCATTTTCTTATCAGCCGGCTGGAGCCTGGGTGGAAAACATGATGAATCTCGCTGGATTCAGTTCAAACATGGGGCAGTGAGTCAAATTTCTTTGTCTGGCAGGAAATAACTCTAAGGCTATCCAGCTTGACATTCTCTGAGGCCTCCGTGGTTTATACCTTCATTGTATGTGATTTCACGGAAGCTCTTCATTTTCTTACCTAGAAGAACGGGGCGACAAGGTAACACTTTATGGTGCAGGTGAGCCATGGTTAGTTTTACCTGGTCATGGTCTTTAACCACCATCATAGTGGGTCCAGCTCTCACCCTGTATACGGTTTTGCTGGACGATGGCACTGTGACCTTGTACAATGCTACAAAATCGAATTATGCTGCCCAGGTCCCCATGCATTATGCCAGCGGTCTCAGATCTGAATCTCATACAATCAAAGTGACCAACAATCCGCAGTCGTTTGGCCAAGCCTTGTCAATTGACTATGCTATAACAGTCAATGTCCTGTCGATCAGGTAAGTTCTCCATATACAGGAGTGCAATTGGCTGAAATTTTCGCAAGTACACCCGTAACAAGTGTCACCCATTCCAAATCTAAGTGTGTGTTTGATATGAATCTATAGATCCTGGCCCCAACCACCATTAGATTAGCAACTGCCACCATAGCTGGGATTGTTGTGGGAGCTGTCATCTTCATCACGGTTCTCATGCTATCAATTTTCTTTTGGCAGCAAAGATGGAGTCAAAAACGGGGCAACAGCGAAAAGTCGGTGTTCGAAATTGATGGATCTATGGCACTTACCCTGTTCATCATCACTCTGCAGGTCGAGAACCCAAGTGCAGTGCATGGCCAAACATTCCCTGCATTGGTAGGCCCAAGCTCCGAGTCCGAATCACTGGGCAGCTATGCAGCCCCAACGACCATCTTGATGCTCCAAAATCCTTGGTCTGTGTGAGTAAGTCCCACATCCCACTGACTGGTGTCCCACTCACCACAGATGCTTCACACAGCATTTGATGGGCACCTCGGCTGACGTCTCGGACACTTCAATGGAGCGGGCGAAGGGTGTCGGAGTATTGGTCCCTCGACCTCACCAAAAACAGTGGGGGGGAGCAAGCATTTCACAGATAGTCTGCCAGATTACCAGTAGGCAATGCAGTCTATGTTGCATCCGGGGACTTGATGTACCGGACTTCATGTGCATTAGTGTGAAAATCTCAGTGCTCCTTTGAAAGTCACTCAGAGCCATCACAAGATATTCTTGGAATGGAACCTCTTGTTAGGTACTGAGCATTTGAAGGAAGTATGCAGGGGCAACCCAAATGATGTCTTAGGTATGGGTTGGTTACAACTCGAACAAGGGAGTTCAGAAAGGGCCTCGGATGTGGTTTAACCAGAGGACATCCATCCTCAATTCCTCATATAATAATTTGTGTTGGGTTTATTTCAGGAATCAGACAGAGTTTAGGGAGAGAATCCAATAATAGATTAGTGCTTGGCTGAGCTCTGCAAATGCTTGAGCAATACATAGGAAACTGAGCTACTTATATACTAAACTGTTCAATGTTACTAGAATGTTCCATAATAATCTCCTGTGTTCTCCTGTGTTCTACTTGACTCTGGCTGACTCTTGTTATGACTCGAACCTCAGCCATGATGCCGGGTTGCCTCTTTCGGCAATAACTCCAATAATTTGAATCAGAATTGAAGTGTTGTAGTAAGGAGTGTGTTTATTTGGCAGTTTTCTCGAAGCATCCCGTCACATGTAAGCATTAGAAAGGAATGCGAACTATGCAGTCATGCCAGACACAGGGGAAACAGCGGTCTTTCGAGGCATCCAAAGATGATCCTGAAACTATTAGATTCAGTAGCATTACCTGTGTCTGTGAGATCCAAGCAGCAGATCATTCAGATATTTTTGCTGTGTCTGGCCCCCAATTTCAGTGGATGTTACTTTCGGGGATGACTTGCAATTGTCATTTTAATTTTTACATAACTATAAATCTTGCTGCTATGTGAGTGCTACGCCGCCTCTACCTCGCTCTTATGAGGTTACTCTGGAGTGCTCCAGAGATAGGAACCTCAGCTACGATGCTATAGGCTCTACGGGGTCCTACTGGTGCTTCAGAGTGGGCCCAGGTTTTGCTGATGAATGAGGAATGTACAGCTACTGTACCTACATACACAACCTCAATGTAGGCTACAGTGACCTGGCTTCCCTTCGATGTGATAGAAACCAGACTTCTCACAAAATAGGAAATAACAGCTGGGTAAAACAGATGTCTAATTTATGAAATGTAGCTCCCGGCAGGAATAAACTGCTGGTACTTGTTGTACAAAGTAAGGACCTCATAAACATACTTTGCGAAATGTGCAATCACCCCTCTGGAAGACACCAGGCGCCGTAGAAAATTGTAGTGGCTAAGCAGCATGTATGCTGGTTCCAAAACGGTGTCACAGGTGAAAGCCTCCTTGAGAAATATTTGACGAAGGGCAGTAAGTGGGGCATGGCAACCACAGTCCAGAAGCGCATGGACCTCATTCTTGACTACATCTTGGCAGAAACAACACAAGCACTTCTTGCATGGAATGGCTAAGTGATATTGTACCGGGTAGCGAAACCGCTCCATGCTGAGGGTGGGATCCCCAAGGAGAAGACCAGTGAGCACTTTGCGATGTGCGAGGACGAGGACTAGCACCAAGTAGTGACAGCATCAGCAGGTTACGAGTTGAAGCCTATCCTCGACAAGTTCCAGGTGATTGCATAGCAGGTGGGTTTTCTGCAAGTGATCAATGTCGGTCTGAAGATTGGCATCAACGACCTCCGACACTTTTGCGATGATAGTGTCAATGGTGGGGACCGACAGGAAATCAGCAGGGGCAATCTGTACTGAATGTGACTCATAGTACCGGGTCCAATCAAATTGATTGTCAAATATCTTCACAACTAGGGCAGCTCTATGAGATCTGAATAGACAGACATCTTCAGAAACGAGTTTTTAAATCTGGGAGGTTCCTGCATATGTGGTGCTGCCCTGAATAAATTACCTTTGAGACCACCAATTAGGTAGTACCGGACCAAGTGTCTGTTACCATATTAAAACATACATGGTTACAGTTCGGAGCCACCCAAAGTATTCATTGACTATTGATATTAATCCTTAGAGAATTACAGGGTATCTGTACTGACAATTATAGAGGAATGAGTGAGGGGAGATCTGTGGATAGCCCAAAACAGCAATTTGGCAAGGTGTCGGTGAGAAATCATCCCATTTCTCTCCCACACCTTTCCGGATTGTGCTATAAATTTAGATCTGAATAGGCCCAGTAGCTACCCGAAATAATGCATGACTCAGATTTCCCATAAACTTTCCTGTTCAGGGGAAAGATTGGTTTGACCTGGTATCCCATCGGACCTGTTGGTGCCTCATGTGCAGTATAGGTGTGGGAAGGGTGCTCAGCATGATTGCGACATCCCCTGCCCAGCCTGGAAGTCTAGCCACAAAAAGGTTCACAGAGTCCATCAATGCCAGGTCTTCCCTGAGATCAGCTATGTAACAATGGTGACCAAGGGCAAGCAAAAGGCGGAGAATCCGAATAGGCATTAGACCAGTTTCTGTAAAAAAGACAGTTAGCATCGACCACGAGTTGATACCGAGCAGATGCCGGAGAAATAAGTGCTGAGCCTCGAAAAGCTCTTTAACCAGAGCCACATCCATGTCAATAGTGATATCCCCACTGGAGATGAGGTAACAATTGATGTGCGCCATGTAAATTTGTAGTCCCTCTTTGACAGGAAGCGACCCAATCCTGTGTTTCATGGCAAAGGCGGTGTTGCTCCCATTTCTAGTTTTAGAGGCTTTGATAGAATAATTGAGAGAGAAAATATTAGGAGTGGTTGAAGTAAGCCACATGCCCACATATTTAAATTTACTGACAAGTTCGACAATGAGGTCGCCGAGCCGGAGGATGGGAATGATGGAGGGGAGCAGGTCAAATATCATCCACTTCAACTTGGCCGCACTGATGAATACCTGCTTCTTCTTGCACCAGAAGAAGAACCAAGTGACTTTGGCCTGGAACACCGGAAAAGATGTTGACATGATGTTATCGTTTGCCTGCTCGGCCTGTGAAACTTAGCCTCTTATAAACAGACACTGCAACATTTTTCGCTCGTACCTCACTTGTTGCAGTCTGTCAATTACCTGATGAGTTTGATTGGCAGTTGACCTTCTTATGTAATCACAAAATTCTCGGGTCTCGTTTGTGCATTTGGAGCGCGTTTCTCATGGGTTTAGTCTTATATTATGACTCAGGGTATTATATTCAGCCCCTTTCCCCTCCACTTCCCTTGCCTGGACCTGGGAATTGGGATGCCAAATGTTGATGGGCCGGCTACACAAGCCGAGGGATATTTCGTTCCTTCTGAAAACAGGCAATGAAAAGGAATGTGAAGTGACAAAGCTTGTCGGAGATAAATTCCGAGCCATTTGGCCTCCTAAGATCTGTGCTATAGGTCACTGGAAGCTTCGAAGGGCATTGGCGGAAATTCAAACTACGAATTTTACATAACAAGGTTGACCTCCAATGCATCAGAACATGGTTAACTACAGACTATGTGAAACTGGATGCCTGTGCAGGCAGATATCATCAGGATGTTTGCGCAACTGGAAATCAGCAAAGAATATGTTCCAGAGGCATAGTGAAGTTGAGTCCCGGTGAGTAGCCTGATCACGAAACGACAGACAACGCTTGTCCCCGTACTTCATAGTGTACACCATGCGAGCATACACCATCTGCATCCAGTTGAAGAACAGTAATCTCGGCTCCAGATGTTAGGGTGTGCCACCCACGTACTGTGATCATATCGGAACGAGCGCTATGGAGCTGGATAAGGTTGAAATTCAACAGGGGATAGGTTGAAAAACATCTTTCAGCCTATTATGGGTGCACTTTAGGTTGAAAGCATATCAACTTATGCCATAGGGTGATTTCCAACATATAGTTTTCAACCTAAGACCCAGTGAATTTCACCACACCCCGGACCAGACTTCAATCAACCTATGACTACATCGACCTATTTTAGGGGGGTGCCTCTCCCTACATGTTTTTCAACCTATGACTGGATGAGTTCAAACAATAAATTATAGGCAGCTTCTCGGAACCTAGTGTTTATGCCCCTTCAATGCCTGACCCAGCTGCTGTGCAGATGAATATCTGACATGCTAGAATATGTATAGTGTTTATTAATCACATTTTTGTTACAAGCCATATAGGTCTGTTAAGTTTGTATTGAATATATATATATTGGAACTAACCTGCCCATAACACCTCTTATAGAGAATGTTCCCACATTTAGTTTTGCCTTAGAACAGCCCAGAATCAATCTATCTCCCTCGCTGACTTTCAACAGAAAATAGGTTGAAATACCCCAATACCTAGCCCAGGTGATAGGATAAATTGGGCCATTTTAGATTGGTATTCAACCTGCAGAAACCATCCTATGTATGAGTAATTTTCAACCTATGGATGGGTAAAATCAACAGATCCTGATGAAAGATATCCTACGACAGGTTAGATTATAGGTTGAATTTCATCCTTTTCTGCCCCCTCAGAGGAGGCAGAAGTTTTGATGAAAAGACATGCGGAGAGATACACCCTAACATCTGGTGCAGTTTGTATAACATGTGATCGCTCAGATTCATCACATAAGTCACAAATTCTGCCTATACCTGGTTTTCACAATATGAATGCCTTGGGGGCCACAAAGACTGCCCGAAAACTCTCTGAACAAGCTCACTATAGTGTAGAATAAACCTGAGCCCAAAGTCCTGCAAGGAACATGTCAAATACAGACAATCTCGGGAAGTCAGCATTGTGTGCACTTCACAAAAAGACTCAATAAACATGTTATTTTCTGCTTCGGGGGTATCTGACACTGGGGACAATAAGCAATATACAGGCCCTGTATATCTTCAGGATATGCTCAGGATATTACAAACATCCCCAGTATATACCTGCAATATTCGGTGGTGTCACGTACCGTGACATCAGACCTCATCAGAGCCCCGATGAGCTCAACATCAGCAATCTACCAGTCCTGGACTCATTCGAGTTCAACGGGTTTTTACGCAATGAAGGTTTACTGAGTGTTTCCCATTTATCTGCTGGCCCCTTATCCACTTCAGTTCTCCTGATTGCTGCCTTCCATTCTTCGGGCTCCTTCAGGCTCCTTCGGGCTCCGGAAATACCTGGGCTCCGTCGGCCTCCGAACATACCCGGGCTCCCTCGGACCCCGTTGGAATTCAGCCTGCCGACTACGGTGATCTCGTTGGTTCTCATTGTTTCCCCATGTTCATTCCCTGTTATGCCTATCCTGACTCATTCTATCATGGGGGCCTCGGACCTCCGAATTCTCCGACACTGCTATGAATTTTCTGGCTCCATCATTATTTACTTTGATTTGTTATGACTCCACTCCCCTCGGAATCTTCGGTCCTCTGGAATCTCCACCACAGCTTTGACTCATATCATACAGCACTCGTACAGCTTTGACTCATTTCCATCACGGAGCCCCGAGGGCTCTGACCATTACGTAATACAGTATACTATAGTTTAAATAGCTTCATGTATCTTTGTTCTAGTCAGTTTGAATATTGACTAAGACTTTCTTCCTTCCTATCGTCCTTTCCTCAGTTCCGTCTTTCTCCGATTACACTCCCTTCATCGATCTCTGTCCTTTTCCGAACTTGGACATGGGTTGAAGATCCCATCGGCTCCGTTTGGTCCCGACGGTGATCCGGCTTTTCCTTGAACCTGCACAGTCACGTTTAGGACTTTGCATTATCCACGCGAAGTCCTATTTTGTGTAGTGTTCATTCACCGCTTATATTCCCCCTGCCTTGACAGGACTCCTCAACTCCGATCGGTCCCGACGGTGATCCGGCTGCTTCTCGGATCCATTCGGTCACATTTAGGACTTTGCATTGTTCACGCAAAACCCTACTTTGTGTAGCATTCACAATCCGCTCACATTTCTGTGTACCGACAACACTCATCGGTACCATTCGGTCCCGACCAGAATTGCGATTGTCTTTGTCCTTACTGACAGGACTCCCCGGCACCGATCGGTCCCGACCAGTATTATGACTCAATCTTGGTCCTTACCAATAGGACTCGTCGGCACCATTCGGTCCTGACTAGGATTGCAACTCAGTCTTCGTTATTAACCTCTCTGTCTTCTTCTTCGGAAATTGAGCCTTGGGCGTAGAGAAAGGCGCAGCGCATGAGCTGAATCCAAGCCCGCTCTGACCCTCCTCGGGCACCGAGCCGGAGCTCCGATCGGATGGGACTAAATTTCATGAAGCTTCACTTTGTGAAAGTCCTAGTCCACCCTATTCGTATTACACTTTGTGCAATAGGATTTCGGACCTCCTGCGGACCACCGATGTCCTTGCGTATCCCTGTGCTCGGACATCTCGGACTTCCATCGGTTCCTGAGTCTGTCCCAGTACTTGACAGGTGGCTGGATATGCTCTGGATATTAGCTAATATACTGGGGATATCTGGAGCCAGGATATCCCCAGTATATTAGCTAATATCCAGAGCATATCCTTACAATATCCTGAGGTCTGATGGCTACCATATATGGACTCAGGATATGCTCAGGATATTGTAACACAACATGTATAAACAATGTCCAAAAATGAAAATAAAGACCTGCCTTGTAAGGAGAAGGCTCAGCCAAGTGCAATCACACCGGGAATGAGGAAGTTTCAGGAGCCAGTTTTTTGTCCCCAAAAGTGTCAGTTTTGGACTAGAAAGACAGGCAGCCGAAACGGCACCCAATACTTTTCATATGAGCTCGCCTGAAATGCGCTGATTTGCCTGATATAGTATATCGATGGGATTTCGGGAGAGCTGGGATGAGAAATATGAAGTTCAATTTCAGGCTGGAACAAACCTTTTCATCATGTCCTCCAGGCCTTCCTTTGCCCATCGGTCGACCTCCTCACGTGGCAGATAGTAGTCGCCAATGGCCTTGCAGTTGTCGAAAAGCTCCTTCGAGGCGCCTGCAAGGGTTGACCCATCCTCCAGCTCCTCATTGCGCTCGCAGGTCCAGAACCTTTTAAGAGAGTTGTTGCCGTCCATTGTTGCGAGGATTGGGATCTCCAGCTCCTGCTTGCCATCGAGCTTATACATGCAACAAGGGCAAGCATTTTTTAGCCGCCAGTTCGGAGTGCCATGTCCGAGCGCAACTTGGACACAGCTGTCGACAATGGCGCGGATCACAAGGTAGAGGCCAAATGCGATAGAAAACTGTGTTCCGAGGTACGATTGGGTAGGGACGCCATGTATATCGCAGAGCACATGGACCCAAGTCTGGATCCCGAGGCATGGACAGCGGAGATGCATGACACAATATGCCTCAAGCGTGCAAACAGTGATGACTATGGTGGGGGAGTAGGGCACAACCGGCATGAGGCCTTGGCAAACAAAGGCAGATGCAACGAGGAGGTCGCCTCGTATGATGGGTACATTCATATGATATGCAGCTTCAAAATATTCTTAGCTCGCGTAAAGCCCTTCCAAAAAAAAGCAGATAAAAACATATCCACCACTAGGATGTTTCGTGTCTCCTCTACAATAACAGCCTCAGGAAGGGAATAGGTAGACCCAAGGCCCTCCTCTGTGACAGCCAGACTCCAACCAACATAGGCATTGGTCATACATTCCAATTGAGCCGTGAACACATCCACGCAAATTTTGGTGCGGTCGCGTCGGGTGCGGCTGTCGCAGGCTCGCGGAAAGAGCTGGCTGGAAAGAGAGCCATGTTAGAATGCCATTTACAGAAACACAAGCTACACACTTGTGATGCGCTCGGAGTTCCTCCAACAGGCTGCGGTCCATGTTCTGTACTTCATCCTCGGTCAAGTCTTCGCCTGCATGACTTATGTCCGCTGCGATGTATCCCTGCAGGACATCATCCTGGTAATCCACGAAGGTGTTCTTGTCCGGCTCATCGTAGGGATCAGGGACATCGTGGACGTGATCTTGCTCATGGTGCTGAGCCTCTGTCATCACTGTGCAGGACTTAAGATACTGATATTTAGTCAAAGGACTTGAATACACACCTGCTCGCCGCTCTGCCTCTTTGCACTCATCCTCTTCTTTGAGTAGCTGTATTTCCAATGGCGTAAGTGTGGTGTGTACTCTGACCCTGCGGCCGGACACATTCAGTGCTGATCCTGTGACATGGAATCGGTGTGAGGAAGATGTTGCTGTCTTGACATTTTCTCACCGAGCCTTCGAAGTGAGAACAGGTGCCATAGTCGCGACACGTTGGATTGGTTTGGCTTTGATCAGCATGGCAGTGCAGCCGGTTTGCCGTGCCAAGGCGCGACAGATCAGCAAACATGGACCTACACGGATCCACAAATCAACTCCCTCTTCCTCCTGTCCATTGCCTGGTAAGTTCTCCCTCTCCATGGTGTTTTTTTGACACTTTTGCAGCTGACTCCCTGCGGATGATATCACACCCGAGATCTCTTCAGGGAGTGAGCCGCAAAAGTGCCAAAAAAACTCTGTTGCCACTCGTGCCACTCTACCTTTGCTGACACATTTTTTGCAGTTTCTCCCAATGCTTTGGATTCCTCAGGGGCAGCAGGTATGTATTTGTTTCGCGTCACTCTCCCCTGTGCTTACCAGAGCCTAAGACGCGTCAGGGGACCATATTCTCCCTGTAAACCCCCATCCTCAAGGATGCATTCGATTCAGTGTGTGTCCCACTGCGCAGCGACGAGTTTGACTTCGGCCCACTCCTCGCAGACTCTGTTGCGCACAAACACAAACACAATGAAGACCGGGAGCATGCGGACGGCCCCGAAGAGGACCACTCAAACACCGTGGATGACATGTACCCCCTGCCGCCATTCAACCCCATGAATGACGTGGACGACGTGCCTGACCGCCCTGCCCCCCCTCCCCCGAAGCACATGTGCATGGCCTTCGACAACATGCAGGCGGGAAAAAAGCCACTGATGTGTGCCCACCGTCTTTGGAAGGAGAAGTGCACAAGGAATGTCGAGCATGACGGCCACTCAGTGAGCTCTTCCACGCTCCTCATGCACGTCCTCCCCACGCTTGCTGTGCCCATGGCAGCTGACCTCAATGCCGACACACTCCCCACCATGCATGGTGCGTACGCAGCTGCAAGGGAGAGCGCAGAGGAGGCGTGCAGCCACAAGAAGCCCTGCACGCACGAGGAGCTTATTGGGCTCGGGTTTCAAGTGATTCCCTGGAATGGCTTGTGAGTGCCACTATGCCCCTAACAAGCGTACAGCTGATTTGCTTTGCAGTGATGTGCACAGGCACATATTTGCCGTGCTGGTCAGGCAGCCTCGCTCCGCCTTCTGGGATGCCAACGTGTGGGCAGTGTATCATGCCATCGCTGCCAAAGCTGCCGCTGCCACCTTCCCAAGCGAGATGTACAAGCACCGGCGCAACCTGTATGCTGTGCTGAATGTTGGCCTCGCCTATGGGAAGGGGCAGCGCATGCCTGCATGCTTGTGCCAAACACAGTACAACACGCTTCTAGACCGCCTTCTCAGCAACCCCGCAGTCCAGTGCATGGCCACATTTGCCAGCGGTAAGCGCCTACCTGCTCGCTGAGCTCATGGGCCCGAAACTAACTACCTGCAGCCACCTTTCGCCTTTGGGCGCCACACCTCTACAAGCACTACCACAAGCACAACACAGCCCTCCACAATTGCCTCCCCCACCTTCGCCGCAACTTTCCACGCTCGGTCTTTGCCTGCGCCACCTTCAATTTTGGGCCAAACGTTTGGACATTCCGGCACCGGGATGTGCTCAATCTCCCGTTTGGCTGGTGCATGATCCAGTCTTCCAGTCCCTTTGATGCGACCAAGGATGGCCACCTAGTCCTTTGGGACCTCAAAATCGCTGTTGAATTCCCGCACGGTGCACTAATTTTAGTGCCATCTGCGATGCTCTCGCACTCCAATGTCCCCGTGCAGCCCGGCAATGAGTGTATCTTGTTCATGCAGTTCACTTCCGGAGGCCTCATGCAGTTTGTTGACCACAGGTTTCAGACAGAGTTAGAGCTCGCAGAGCAAGACCCCACGGAGTTTGTGTGCCTTGCCGCGCTGAAGGATTTGAGGTGGAAGTGGGGCTTAGGACTGTTTAGTACCGTAGATGAGCTACTAGAGACCACAGCAGAGTTGGTAGGAGCTATGAAATAGACTTTTTTTTAAAATCCCTCCTGCGAGATTCTGGCTCGACTTGTGTTAGTAGGTGTGTGCATTGTAATCGCGAACTCATTGTTATCGCGAACTCATTTTCTAGCTTCACTTTGCTCAGATGGCATGCACCCCCTGGGCTCAAACTTTGGGAGCACAGCCCTCTACATATTTAAAGAGGATTCTGTGACTTTCATTTTTTAACAAAACTTTTAATTCCGCAGACGCCCACACTGGGCTGATCATCATGGCTTATTTTTTCTTTGGCTCTATGCATCAACTACTCTTCTCTATATTATTTCTACGATTTAAGCTGATGCCGGCGCCTTTGTAGGTATAGATCGAATTTGATGCAGAGTCCCGAACTCGCTGCTGATTCGCAAGATTTGGCTCTGATCACAAACAGCTTTTAGACTTCTGCCTCTCTGTCTCAACTTTCCGTCGCTCTTCCCTACCATGCCTGGCGGGCGCAAATCTCTGACCCCAGATGAAAAGCTCAAACGCCGCCGAGCCACTCTTGCAAAATATGCCCTAAAGTCAGCACGCACACAACTTATTCTTGCTCAATTCTCATGTCATCCAGGAATAGGGAGAAGCTTCAAGAATCAGCTTGCCAAAGGATGAGGCGGTGCACAAATCCCAATGACTGCCTCCTTCCCATCTCTTCAACTCCTACAGGAAATGTGCCACTCTCACGGATGCCAACAAAATGAGCGTTAAATGCACGAAGGGAAAGGCACATGAGTCTGCTGCGAGATATCAGGAAAGGTCAGTGGGGCTCAAATATTCCACCGCTTTTTCACTCAAGAACCTTCCCTGTAGGAACCACGAGGACATCCGTGCTGCCGACACCATGCGCAGAGCCAGGTGCGCACACATTTTTTTACCCAGACATTGACTAAGGCCTACCACGTTGGATGGTATACAGAAAATATATAGCTGAGAACAGCGTGGAGGCCTATGACGAGAAGAGCCCCCGCAAGCACCTCGCCAAGACGCTGTGAGCTATCATGATGTGATTTCTCCGGAATATGGTAAAAGAAG
Source organism: Mycena rosella (assembly GCA_029378255.1). Lineage (NCBI taxonomy): Eukaryota > Fungi > Basidiomycota > Agaricomycetes > Agaricales > Mycenaceae > Mycena > Mycena rosella. The sequence goes on along the minus strand of JARKIE010000211.1, from coordinate 40,805 downwards.
CATGAAAGGTGCATATCGAGCACCGTGGCCATGGATATCACTTCAAGGAGAAATCAGACGACAATGCTAATTACACGCCGACAAGGAAAATGGCGAAAGCACTAAACAACTACAACAACGCGACTCAGAAATTCTGCCGTGCAAACGAGAACGACCGAGCTCAGAAGGAAAAATAAAAGATGAAGAAGACACATCACAAACCCACGGCTCGAATCGAATGCGCAAACCTCAGTTATATAATATATCCACGGGACGACATACCAGTTATGCCACGCAGGCGACGAGAAGTCTCAAGAGGACAAAACGAGGTGTGTTCCAAGCACAAATATGTTGAACTTACAAGCGGACTGAGCGCCCTTCACTCAACACCGAGGCTGCACTGACCTATCAAATTTACTGAACTGAGTTATCAAGGCACCGAGCAACGGGAAGACCGTCCGAGCACACAAATCCAGACACTGAGGGGGGAAAATGTGTACCGAGCATAGGGAATGGGTCACCGAGCGGGAAGAAGGAGCATTTGGGGAAGACCGACCGGATATTACGAAGGTTGGATGAGTAGGCACCGAGCGGAGAAAGAGCCGAGCATGGAGGGCTGCAGAAGGGTGTAGGGAAGCAGTAGCACGAGGACGGGTGGTGTTATCCGGGCAGGCAGGAGAGGGGAGCCGGCTGCGGAAATGGGGAGTATAAATACAACCTGTACGCTGATAGAAAATCATCTCGGTTTTGGACCCACATCCTCTAAAGCCGTAAAAAGCTCTAAAGTACCACTCGGTCTCACCCAAAACAAACTGTTATCACTGGAAAATACTCTCTTGCTCCTCGGAGACACTTTCCTTCCTACACTGAGCCGTCTCTCAGCGAAGTCAGGTTATTATCGAAACCCAGCTCTACACTTCCCTATCCGATCCAACTCTCTTCCTCACCAAAAGAGGGTAGTTGAAAAACCCTCATACAAAGCGACGCAGTCAAGTTCGGCGTGTAGCCGCTAGCCTACATCAGATTATTTTGCCCTCGGCGAGCAGATAGGAGAAGAAGAGAAGGAAATGATTGGTCGGGGCATTATTACAGAGAGGTTGAAATAAGGGAACACTCGGCCGAGGAACTGAGCTTGTTAAAAACAATCTCCGCCCCAGCCAAATGACCTGCACATCAAAAACACCTTCGGAGTCGGACTATACGACCGAGGAGGCCCGCTAAAAACACATATATTCACCTCGGCATCCTTGATTCGGAGCCAGCATCGCGCTCGATCATCCCTTCTTGACAAGCTGTAGAGCTCGGTCCGACGGCGCATGCTGAGAAGACTGTTCTATCTGCATTAAAATGTGGTAACCAGTTGTAAATTACACCTTCTTTACTGAAGAAACACACTCCTACATAAAAACCACACTCAGATTTAAATAAACCTAGCACCGAGGTGCACTGTTCACAGCGACAGAAAATATTCCCCCTGGAGGACGTACAATTCTAAACTAGTCCGGGTTACCACCTCGCTCGGCAGTTTACGAAACTGCAGTCCACATCACAATGCAGCGATGCCACAAAGGCCAGCTACCACTGCTGCTGCATCCCAAAGCCCTCCCAATCAAGCTCACGAAGCGACAGGTGCTCGCAGCTGCAAGCATGAGCGACATGGCAGATACCACAGAAGAGGAAGGGGAGGGCAAGGGCAACATGCCTTATGCACGTCCAGTGTTTCCAGGCCGCACACCGCACCAGTGGCAGGAGTGTGAGGCAGGGTGCAGGACAGACAGCTGCGACGGCTGTGCCTGTATCTGTGGGTCTTCGACTGTCTGGATCTCGCATGAGCACTATCATACACCAAAATGGGAGGCCGCTGGATGCCCTCGAGATTTTTTTGTACCATCTTGAAGAATATATTTTGCATTTTCTTTTGGCATTTATAGGGGTGCTCAATTCTTAGTTCAGTTCGTCTGTTCATTATTTTAAATATTAAATCAGCCAATTGGGTGCCCCAAACATTATTAAAAAACGACAAATGAACCAGACGAACTAAGAATTGAGCGCCCCTTATTACGAGAGCTGCAAACTTTCTGAAGCATACCGCTGTGAGGGCTGTATATGCTCTGTGTATGCCCTCGCATCTCACCCATGCTGTATCAACAACCACACACATGAATCACCCTTCCTTCCGAATCGGGATGCACCAAGAAACCGCATTCGGACAGACACCCCCGGACGCGGCCAGCGACGCCAGGACCAGGCATGGCGGCTCTCACCCCACTCGAACACAACCGGGCGGCTCTCACCACACTTGAATACAACCAGGCGGCTCTCACCACGCACGTACATGGACACACAGCGCGCTCTGGACACATCCGCGCACCCCAACACGACCGTATTTCAGGCTTGGACCCCGTCCCTTTGGGGCACAGCCATCGTTTGCCATCAACTCCACCCAAATCCGTAGCAACCCGAGGGCTCTCACCTGCGTTCCCGTTGGTTCGGGTCTTCACCTCAGCAAAGGCACCACAAATACCGTCGTATTTTGCCTCATGTTCGGACTCGCACCAGTGCATCTGTTGATTCGGGTCCTCGCCAAAGCAAGACACCCTGAATACGAGCGTATTTCCCGCCTTGCATTCGGGTGTTTCGGTCTCCTCGCATGTTCTCGCCCCAAATACGAGTGTGTTGGACCTTGGGAGATGACGATGAACCGTTACCTTGGGTCGTATCGATATACACTGGGCCCCGGAGGCTGTGCTGCAGCAGGTATAAAAGAGGCGAGGTTTCTGAGCAGTGGACAATCAATTCCGGACATTCAATTCGATTTTGGGGATCACATTCAATTCATTCAATTCAACTCGGGAGTCAATCCCTGGGATGAGTTTGCCCACTTGTACTCTCCCACCCAATACATAGGATTTGATCACCACACCACAGTCCAGACTCGCCTTCGGGCCCCACTCACCCTTCCTTTGCAGCTGAAGTCCTAAGCTCGGACCTCACTCACCCTCCACAGCCATAACCTGTTGCACTCGCAGTACCCCCCAGCCCGAGCACACAGACACACACTCGCCCGCATATCCCGCCCGAGCTCACTCCCACCCGGAACAAACACAGCTTGCGACCCTTATGCACACCTCCCTCGAGTGTCCAATGCTAATCCCCCTAGAGGCCAGACCACCTACACCCGTGAAACCGACTTCCTTCACACTGTAGCGCCACAGTTCTTATCACACTGTGTCCAAGGGCTCTAAAATAAAATCACATGAAAAACTGTATATACCATACAAAATAATTCACATTTTACTAGCGCAGTCGTTATAAGGGTGAGCCAGACCATCCCACGAGCCCAATTCACAGAAGATTTGGTCGCTCATGTGACCACATTCTTTATCCCTGGCCTCCACCTCTGCTGCGATGGAACCCGGTGCTACAGCACAACTCAATGCCTCTGTGCCTCGCAAAGACCCCGACCACTGTGTTCCTCTCCTGTGCGACCCCCACTATTTCCCTGATCCCAGACATGAAGACCAGAAGCAGTATGACTTGGCGGAAGACTGTGCATACTACGGAATTGCATGCAACCCAGCCCTCGGTGCTGTCAGCTCGAGGTATGTCCACTTTTGTTACCTGTACTGCAGAGCCTTTCTCATGATCGAAACAAGCAAGACACTGGAGGCCATCTTACTCCAGCATCCTGATGCAGTTTACTTCAAGGCCTCGATTTGGCTGTGCTTCACGCAGCTGTGGAGCCTCGAATGCACGAAGTTCCATGACCATGCAGTGTATCCACCGCTGACGGATCGGATCGCACAAATCACCATTGACACCACAAAGGAGGAGGGCGCGAAATTAGCTGCTGATATGTGCATGGTGCTCATAGAGCTTCAAAGGCTCGCTATTGAGCAGGTTGTGGCTGACGGTGGGGAGGAGCAGGCGCTGTGCCACCATGAAAATGCCTTGCGTGCCACTCAGCGCTCCCAGCTCACAAGGCTCCTCAACGTGCTTCTGGCCTCGGAGCCGGTTCTGCACTTTCCACACTACGAGGACACCCTCTTGTATGGGGACGACGGTGATGACACCATCGCAGATTCGGACTGCGATAGCCCCCCAGGCTCTCCCATCTTCATCTGTGACTCTGACTCGGAATTGGATAGCAACATCAACCACCACCCCCTGCACACCGACATTGACCGCTTCATGCACAACTGGAATTATGCCAACCATCCCCGCACTTCTATTGCCACCCTCGACTCAGCCCTGCCCCTCGATGATCCCCGCCCTGCTGCTGTCGTTGCTACTGAGCTTGTTCAAGATCTCTAACTTGGACGATGAGGAGTACACGGAGTTTGCCATGCACATGTCTGACTTGGGCATGGAGGATGACGCGAAAGACACCGTGCTGCCCCCCTTGGCCGACATTTCGGACAGTGGGGACCGTGGGCTTGCCGCCATCCCTGTAGCCGATGATACTGCGCGTCTGGCGCTAACCGTGAAATCCCGCTATTTTGCGAGTCCTAGGACTATTCCGAGTCCTAGGGCTACCTTGCCCGGTGCTATACAATTAGGATCAGAGCTGAGCTCCGAAGCTGCTGGTCATATACCAATGATGCTGAGAGAACCGTAATTTTATCTTGGGCATACTACGGCTTGGTCCCATTCCATGGGGGTCGGCATAGTAGTCCAAGGGGTATCAGGAAGTTCGTTAGATGTAGTCCACAACCTATACCTAGAGGCGGGTTACACTACAAAGAGCTAGGTATTACCAAGGAGGTTAAACCAAAAGCCTAGACAAAGATTAAGTACCAAGTTAGACACAGACGGCTGGATGGAACCAGTCCGAGGAACGATAAGTCACCGTCCAAGGACAAGGACTGTGACCGGACATGATCATGTTCGAGGACTTACTACAGTCCGAGGACTATGTTGAATAGGATACTTATGATGTCCCGAGGACCTTTGCGGGTGCCCCCGGATCGCTCATATGGGCAATAGGAGACATTGTTGACGTCCGAGGAGCCCTTGCGGGTGTCCACTGACCGCTCACACGCTTACAGCAAGAACACTTAGATGTCCTAGGAGTCCATCGTGGATGTCCTGGGACCGCTCTAAGTCGTTCCATGGACACACTTCTGGTGGATCCTGGGAATGATCAGAACATGTGATGGACGCAACGTGTCCCAAGGAACCAAACTAGACCAAAGTGATCGGTGGATGATCAATCACAGCAGGCTAAAACGTTGAGGCTGAGCAGTCGAGGACGTAGACGGCCGGCAGAGGTACTCCGTGGCTTACTCACTAAGCTGGACAAATGGGATGGATTAGCAACCATGCCGGGGCAGGACACAAGTGCCCGAGGAGCCGGGACGAACACGAATAGGTTCTGCCAGTCCGAGGGCATTTGAAATATACCCAATATAGGCCCTAGGAGTCAAAGGATATGACTCACACGGCAAATTGAGTGGTTTCGGGGGGCCCTGAAACGTTCCCAAAATTATTAGTTTAAGGACCAGTTACTTGAGTCCTGGAAATGCATCTGAAATGTTAATTATCTGCACGCCCGAAGCTGGAGCTGAAACTACCCGATTTGGGTATATCTTCGGCACCTCTGATTTGTTTAATTTCAGATGCAGTTTTGGCCCACCTGAAGCTGCTCCTGAAACCAATAGTTTCAGGAGCACTTCCAGTGTGTCCCAAGCTTATTGTTTCAGCAGCCCCGGAGCCAGCGCCGAGAACAATAAGTTTCGGATCTGGGTTTCCGGCATGCCGAAACTGATTCTAGGTCGGCCTAGAGCGCTCTAGGCCTAGTTTGCGCAGTGCCGAATCAGGTGCCGAAGTTTATTGTTTCGGAAGCCGGTTCCAGGCTTGCCGAAACAATAGGTTGATGGCAGGCTAAAGCTGCTCCTGAAACCAATAGTTTCAGGAGCAGCTTCAGGTGGCCCTAAATCACTTCTGAAATCAGAAATTTCAGATATGCTGAAAACATACCTGAATCAGGTAGTTTCGGCCTCAGCTTCAGGCTTGTGGAAACTTGATATTTCAGTTATGTTTTCAGGTCTATGTATCTGGAGACCTAAACCAAAGAGTTCAGGAACGTTTCAGGGTGCCCCAAAACCTCTCAATTTGTCATGTGACTACTAGGTGCCGAGGACACCCAAAACTAGAGCGGCTCGCCCCGTATACCCTTCCTATCCCGCCCGGACTGTCTGTTTCTCTTATCTCATTGTATTTCTCATTACTCAGTTCCACTCTGTCATGTACCTCTCTATTTACTATAAAAGACCACGTAGAACATGCCCTACAGCAGTTCATTCATGCCCCAGTACTTGCCAACAGCATTTGCTTGACAAGGGTCTTGTGTTCTCTGTATCAGCGCGGAGATTCGTTTATAAAACCTATCCTCTTGTGTAGATTCATTAACAGGAAGTTCGATTGTTGGCTACTTTGTGCTTTAAGGTCATCTAAGCCCCTACTGTGTTGTGGTCCTGCTGCAGCAGTTTGTATTCAAAGGTCCCTTGTTAGGTGGCAAGGTCAGGCATTGGAATCAACCCCGTTTAGCAGGTTGGTCGTGTATCAAACGAGCCATTGGAATCAGCCCCGTTTAGCAGGCTGGTCGTGGTCATCTATTGGAATCAGCCCCGTTTAGCAGGCTGGTCGTAGATAACTCTTGGAATCAACCCCGTTTAGCAGGTTGGTCGGAGTTCCCAGACCCCTAGGCCCCATTGTTGGCAGTCCTAGGACACTTTATCTCTCTCCCACCCCCACATTCCGTGGCCCGGGAACCCCAAGTTTGGTAGTTTGCAACTACTGGAAACTCCTAGGACAATTCTATTCGAACATCTTTGAGTTGATCTCTGTCCCAATGCCCCTCAAGGAGTTCAATCTTACCTGTATACTTCAGGACGACCCAAACTTACTTGTTATCACTTCGTATTGGTTGTGTTGTTGGTGTGTGTGTGTTGGTTGGTTTTGGTGTCTGTTTCATAGCAGCATCTCAGTCAGTCCTAGGCACGGCCATACTTAGGTGCACCGTTTCACCCATCCACAGCTCGATCTGCTCCTACCCTGCGAGGTGTCTATGTTTTTTGCCCTGCGCTGATGTACGTCGTGAGTGGGCAGAACCATGTCTTCTATGCCCTGTAAGCCCATGCTTCTTTTTTTTCTGTTCACTGACTCACCTTCAACAGGGATTGCGCTCTCGAGGCTTGGCTGAGTTGTTCTTCACCCGTGATGACGCCGAGCTCGCAAAGTTCATTGAGGGGGAAGGACAGAAGCTTCGAAGTGTTTTTATTTTATGCTCGAGCTAACCGTTGTGCTCTGTACACATGGGTTGAGAATGCCAGAGGCTTTATCTTGATAGAATGAATAAAAGAAGGAAAAATGTGACACAAATGGCCTAAAGAAATTGCTTGAAGTGCGTCAAGGGTAAAAAGTGGTATAAGCAACAATAATATTGATGATGAGTCTCGCACTAAAACCATAGAATGCCGTGCTGCGGTACATACAGCGTGCAGCATACAAAGACCACACCACCGTTAAACTGACGTGCTTTTATTTTAGGCCGCAGTTATTTGTTGATAGAGTTTGCCATGGGATCTAAAATCAAATCAAGCTTTGCTCTCACCACCATGGTGTGCAACAGCTCCACCAAGCGCTCGATTCCCTCTGCCCATGCCAAACACAATCCAGGGCATGCCATTCAGCAATCGCACCACCGCCAGCCCGAGTCCGCAGCCACCAAGGCATCGAAGCTCCTGAAGAGAGCCGAACACAAGCACAAACACATGCTTCTCGAAGCCATGCTGGACTCGTTCTTTGAATACCGCGATGATGAAATTGACCGCATCGCCGAGGAGCATTCCATGAAGCGGCCGACAGTCCGCAGACTCCTTTGCAATGCATCGAAATTGAAGGCAACCCGTGCACCGAGCTTTTACAATGCAATAGTTCACGATTGAGGCGTGAAAGTGAAACGTGGCAAGTATTTCGCAGCTGAGTTGCCTGGAAAAAGCTAACCTGCCTTCCCTTAGCCGGAGACCACCCCAAGGTCCTGATCAACCTCCAAGAGGGACTCGCAGATGACATTGAGGACAGACAGACAACCATAGACCCCGCCCTGCTAGACGACGCTGAGAAGAAGCGGCTCATTGAGCAGCTCATGTGCTACAGGGAGACCCAGAAGCGTGGGGTGCATGCAACAAACAAGTCGGCCGCGATGGATGGCCAGCAGACAGCTCATGGGATTGAGGAGCTGGTAGGCCCATTGCTTAAGTATGGAGGGCTCACCTAATTCATGTTCAGCTTCTGGACCTCTTTGAGTGGACAGGCATCCGTGGCTTTGCCATCTTCTCTTGTGGAAACCCTGATGATGCGGTGCGCCCCCATTTCGTGGCCTCCAATGGCTCGATGGACGAGTTCTTTCAGCAGACATACACCCTCAGTGCACTCAACGTCCTACGTAGCTTCGAGTGCTATTCATGTACTATTGACAATGGTGAGTTCCTAACTTGCACCCCGCGCCAAAGTCCCAACAGCTGAGGCTGGTATACAGGCTCGAAGGAGAAGAACGACTTGAAGAATGTGCAGAAGGACATTGTGCGGATGAACGCTGAGGGCCTTCGTGAGTACTGTCCCAGTCCTCATAGCATCGGCGACACTAACATCCGGCCCAGGTAATGTCAGCAGGGATAAGCATGCGACTATGTCGTACGACAACTACGACTACGAGATCTGCGAGCTAAAGCGCTGCGAAATCATCGGCTGGCCCATAAAGATCCCATTCCAGCGCCCTTCAAAGACATCTGCAGAAGACGTGCACACCATCCGCAATGGCTTCAAGGATGGCACAATCTTCTGGAAGCGGATGTCTGGTGTCAACCACGCCGCGCTTGTGCAGGAGCGGATGCAATCAGGGGCGCCAGCAGCAAAGCGTGCCACACGGAGCGATAAGGGCAAGAAGTGAGGAAAGGCGGTGGCAACCAAAAGCAAGGGGAAGAAGGGCAGCGAAAGGACTGAGGAGGGGCAGGAATCAGGGAGCAAGAAGGAGGGTGATGACGAGGACGAGGAGGAGGAGTGGGTGCCTGCTTCGACCTTGGCTGCCTTGGCTGCAGGCGGCACGGAAGCTACTGCCGCTACCTGCGCACCTGCCGCTCTGTACTTCACCGACATTGATGGCAACACCCTGACCTCAAACTCTGCCGGCCTCGCAGCGCCGACCTTTAACCCTGCCGACTTTGACTTCAGTTGCATCGACTTTGACAGGCTGGGCCTCACCGACTTCGCAAACATCCCAACTCTTGATCTCAATGGCTACAACTTTGGTGACGAGACCGCTGCCCCCGCGTTCATTGCCTCCAGCACCACCGTGCAGGCCCTTGGTGCTCCCATGCCCACCTTTGGTGCTGCCTCGCCCGCCTTTAGCATGGCTATGCCCCTCAATATTCATGGGGGTAGTGCGCCACCCATGGGTGCCTCCACATCCGTTTTTGCTGCGACCATCAACACCCTGTGCGGGACGAAGCGCAAACATGCAGCAGAGAAAGGAGGCCACACGAAGGCACGCATGGAAACTGCCAACACCAACGAGGTGCCAGCCGTGCGCAAGCGCAAGGTGCGCAGCAATGCGGGGAAGCCTAGAAAGATGAAGGGCAGTGAGGACATGGCCCCCGCCTGCCAGTGTGCAAAGTGTAGCAACGTGGGGAAGAAGAGGGTGAAGGTGTAGGCAGGCATTGTTGCTGATTGCCGTGAGCCACCTTGGGTGCACGTCCACATTTTGTAGGCTGTTATATATTTGTCGTAGTCTTCTATCTTGCTCCACGTAGTTGTTCGGTAGCGCCGAGTGCCCTAATTATATGCAATTCCTTGACTTATGTGCTACAGATTGTGATAAGTGTGAGATAGGGGGCCGGTAACAGTGCCTCCGTGTATGTAACGGTTAAGATGTGTTATAGTACGATGGCACACCCTGCATTTTTTTCCTGATTTACGGTTCATTATTGCGTGCGGCAGCAATGACTTATGCTGCAGCGGCGGGACTATTGTCAGCTTTGATGGCGCTGATCGTGGTGCGCTGATACCGTCGTTATCAGCGGTTATCTTGCACTATCAAATCTGATGGGAACAATATAGGGGGGAATTTTTTTTTCCCCCCTGATTTAAGGTGTATTATTGTGTGCAGCAGCAACGATGTACGCTGCAGCGGCGGGACTATTGTCAGCTTTGATGGTGCTGATCGCGGTGCGCTGAGCGGTTATCTCGTGCTATCAAATCTGATGGGAACGATATAGGGGGGAATGTATATATGTTTTTCCTGATTTAAGGTGTATCATTGCGCATGGCGGCGACGATTTACGCTGCAGCGGCGGGACTATTGTCAGCTTTGATGGCGCTGATCGCGGCGCGTTGATAGCGTCGTTATCAGTGGTTATCTCGCACTATCAAATTTGATGGGAACAATAGTGCGAGATCTCTTAGCTCGGAATTAGCACTATCTAAGAGCTATTTAGTAGTAGTTAAATAGCTAATTAGCGAGATTTAACGGGGGCATGGAGGACTACCTTAAACCCCCCGTATTAGAGGGGGAAACTTGATGTAGCTCCACCTCTAATACAAGGGGTTATTTGGGCACTATAGGTGAGGTTGTATTAGAAGAAGACATTAGGCCCCCAAACTGACTGAATCACAAGCTACATACATAGTTCTTGCGGTGGGTGTCGTTGGCGTCAGAGGTACAGCAGGGTACGGCACGGCAGGACACTGCCTTATGATTGGCGGTGTGTGATGCCTGGTGCTGTGATTGCCGTGCAGCCGTTTGATGGCAACAAAAACTGTTTTCGATTCTCGTTAGTACCATGCTGGAAGCCCCAATAAGCGAGGGAGGAAAGAACCTCTTTGATATCGTAGCATGAAATTAGGCCATCCAGGTTATGAAATTCAAGACCTACCTTGAGTTAGACCTGGCCAGATGGGCCACATGGTGCTATGTTGCCGATAAAAATCCCGCCAAGAAAGACAAGAAAACAACCAAGGTCCTAGACCCCAGTGCACACTTGAATATGTTCCTCCAGAAATGGTGGCCAAAGAGGAGTGACCTAAGCTCAAACCTATGGGACATGACTGATGTAGCAAAGAAACTGGGGTCAAATTTGCTGCCCATGACCTCCCGGAGGTAGTCCTACTCAAGATGCTGCTCTGGCATCAGATTGGGGAGGACAGAGACAAGACACAGATCAACAACAGCGCCTGATGCACATGCCTCCGAACAAATCACCGAGCCTTCATTGTCAGGGATGCAGTAGACATAATGTCTAGACTGTTTGTTATATTCGTGCACACGGATTTCGGTCCGTCTCCGATCTCTGGCCTCCGACCTCCGACCTCCGAATGTTCAGGGGTCAGAGACAGAAGATCATCGGGTTTTCACGCAATGAAGGATTACTGAGCATTTCCCGTATTTCCGTTTTTCCGTTCCTTCTCAACTTCTCGTTTATTGTTTTGCTTACTCAGCTTACTTCGCCATCCAAATTTGGACTCTCGCTTATTGTTATGTTTTGATCTACCATATTTGGGTTAATAATAACGGACTTAGTATAAATACGCTTTAATATCCACATGTACTTCAGTTTGATTATAAATGTTGCTTTGCTCTCTTGCTTCGCTTCCGAGTCTTCCTCCGGTGTCCCTTCAGACTCCGTCTACCTCTGTCTTGTCCATCGGCCTAGGATAGTACGCACACCCTGACCTTCCTGTGGTGTTTGCACTCATCTTCGATATGTCCGACCTCCGATCTCCAGGTCTGTTCATCTGATTCCCCTCTGGTGATGTCCAATCCTTGGAATTCTACATCACCCCTCTTAACTCTCCTTGCAACCTAGTGCTTGGATACAGCTGGCTCACCCGCATTAATCTGTTGATTAACTGGTCCGACGCCATAATCTCCTTCCAGCCCGGTACTTCCGGAGTTTCTGTGTCGACACAACAGGCTTCTACACCTGATCCTGTTTCGGTAGCTCCGACTACGGATGAGGTCCCTCTGGCTCCGGCAGCCCCGGCTGAGGCCCTTACACTGAACCCCCCGACAGTTTCGCCATCTTCTGGTCCTTCTATGGGCACCTCCGGTCCTTCGATAGATGCCTCGGAGGCCTCTGAGACTCGTCCATTCTCTGCCCCTCCCCTCATTTCCCTCGTATCCGCTGCGGCATATGCCTCCATCATCCGAGACAAGGACAATATCCAGTATACCTTGTGTGCCACACTGACCAACACCGTTCATGGTCGCTCCGGTACCACCGAAGCTCCGGATCTCTCCGGACTTCCTCTGGAGTACCATGACTTCGCTGATGTCTTCTCTGAGGAGGAAGCTTACAGTCTTCCACCTCATCGAGAGTTCGATCTCAAGATTGAGACCGAAGACGGTGAAGTTCCACCCATCGGTCATGTTTATTCCCTTTCCCAGAACGAGCTGGTTGCTCTGTGGGAGTTCATTGACAAGAATCTGAAGTCGGGATTCATTTACCCGTCTCAGTTGAGTCACGGAGCTCCTATTCTCTTCGCAAAGAAGAAGGACGGCACCCTTCAGCTTTGTGTGGACTACCGCGGACTTAATCAGATCACAAAGAAGGATTGTTATGCTCTTCCGTTGATCTCGGACTAGTGATGTTTTGGCTTTGGCTTGGCCTGAAGGCCGCGGCTTTGGCCTGGCCTGGGGTGGCTTTGGCCCAGTGAAATCCCAGGCCGGGCCAAACCATTTGGCTTTGGCTTGGCCCGGCTTGGCTTTGGCCTGGGCCCCAGCTTGCCAGTGAATTTTCCAACCACTCAAACAAATCTAAGAAGTGTTCAAAAAGTGTTCCAATGAAGCCCCATAACAGAAAGACATGTTCCTGGGTGCTTCTGAATGCACAAAGACTCAAGAACGGCAAATCAAACCTTGAAAAAATCACAACCGATTTCGGCAACTGGAAGTTTAGAAGTTTGGGTCCAGATATGGTGATTCCGTAGGGTGTGGAGCATAATCATGGCCACTAGTAATGCAACTGATATTTTTGGGGCACTCTCGAGTCAGTGAATTTTGCTTGTACATCCAATGTAAAGGGTACTTCAGAAGCCGCGGCTTTTTGGCTTGGCTTTGGCCTGGGCAATCATGAAGCCGGGCCAAAAGCCAACCCAGGCCAAAATTTTGGCTTGGCTTTGGCTCTGGTACCAAAGCCAAAAAGCCGCGGCTTTTTGGCCTGAGGCCAAAGCCAAAACATCACTATCTCGGACCTCCTCAATGCACCTGGAAAGGCACGCATTTACACTAAACTTGATCTCTGGCATGCTTATCATCTCCTCCGAGTTACCAAGGGCGACGAGCCCAAGACAGCATTCCGCACTTGCTACAGGTCCTACCAGTTCCGAGTCATTCCGGAAGGCCTTACCAACGTTCCGGCGGCCTTCCAACGATTCCTGAACACCATCTTTGCCGACTTGCTCGATGTATACATAGTCATCTACTTGGACGACATTCTTGTACTCCGATGACCCTGCTAACCATACCGCGCATGTCCGAGAGGTGCTGGCACGCCTCCGAAAGGCGGGACTCTATTGCAAACTTCTGAAGTGCGAATTCGGAGTTGACACCTGCGAGTACCTTGGGTATATTTTATCCCCCGAGGGCTTCCGGATGTCTCCAGAGAAGATTGCCACTATCACGAACTGACCGAGACCTCGCAAGGTCAAGGACGTTCAATCGTTCCTCGGCTTTGCAAACTTCTATCAACATTTCATCTTTGCTTACTCGGCAATCACTGTCCCGCTTACTCAGTTGACGCGTGCGAACATCACATGGAATTGGTCGGAAAACTGTCAGCTCACCTTTGACAGTCTGAAACGAGCCTTTACGGAAGCTCCAGTGCTGTCACACTGGATACCGGACCGACAGATCACCGTCTAGACCGACGCGTCTGACTACGCCATTGCCTCTATCCTCTCGATCAACGGGGATGATGGTGATATTCACCCCGTTGCATTCTGATCCCATACTCTTGGACCTTCGGAGCTCAACTACGACACCCACGACAAGGAGTTACTCGCGATCTTCAATGCCTTCACCACTTGGCGGCATTATCTCGAGGGTTCCAGCACTTCGGTTGACGTCGTAACGGACCACAAGAACCTCGAATACTTCACGACTTCGAAAATCCTCACTCGTCACCAAGTCCGATGGTCCGAATACCTCTGCCATTTTAATATGGTAATCCGGTTCTGTCCGGGTAAACTCGGAGGCAAGCCCGACACGTTAACTAGACGATGGGACGTCTACCCAAAAGAGGGGGATAAGACTTACGGTCATGTCAATCCTCATAATTTTCGCCCCATTTTCACCCAAGAACAGCTTATCATGTCACTCTGGGCAACTCTTCTCGAGGAAATTGTCCTCCGAGCCACCGTCGTTATGGACGTTGAGAAGCTTCACTCCAACATCCGATCTCATCTCAACGACGATCCCGCCGCAGGCTCCGGCCTCACCGCCACGACCTCCGGCACCTCTCCACGCTGGACCATCAATCCCACTGGCCTACTCCAACTTGACGAGCGAATTTATGTCCCACTCACCTCCGGTCCAACTCCGACCGAGCTCCGAGTACGTGTTCTGCAGCATAAGCATGATCACATTCTCTCTGGCCATTTCAGACAGAATTGGACTCTCGCTATTGTCTGCCGCGAGTACACTTGGCCAGAGGTTCAGACTTTTGTCCGAGACTATTGTCGATCGTGTATCCTCTGCAAGCGCAACAAGAAAACTCGGCACCGACCTTACAGATTGCTGAAACCCCTTCCGGTGGCTGATCGGCCATGGCATTCTATTTCCATCCACTTCATTGAGCAACTTCCCCTTTCCAGCATTTATGACACCATTCTTGTCATTGTTGATCGGTCTTCAAAGCAGGTCATCCTCGTACCCTGTGATCAGCACATCGACTCTCCGGAACTTGCTCAACTTTTTCTTATTCATGTCTTCTCCAAAAACGGGGTCCCCTTCCATGTCACTTGTGACCGGGGCTCCGAATTTGTTTCCTCCTTCTTCCAATTGTTGGGCCAACTGCTCAATATGGAGCTTCATTTCACCTCCGGTTATCATCCGGAGGCCGACGAACAAACGGAATGCATGAACCAGACCATGGAACAGTACATCCGGATCTATTGCACTTACCAGCAGGACAACTGGCATGCACTCCTTCCTCTCGCCTAATTTGCCTTGAACAACTCTCTGAACGCATCAACCGGAGTTTCCCTGTTCTTCGCAAACAAAGGCTACCATCTGGCCATCACTGTCCACCCGGAGCGCGATGTCGCAAACATGTACGCCAAATACTACACAGTCGATCTTCAGGATCTCCATCAGTATCTCCATGAGCAAATCACTTATGCTTCGGAGCGTTACAAAGAGACCGCTGACCAAAAACGCATACCAGACCCTCAGATGCAAATCGGCGACTTTGTGTTCATCTCGACCAAGTACCTCCAGACAAAACGTCCAACTCCGAAATTTTCGGAGACTCACCTCGGACCTTACGAAGTCATTGTTAAGCCTTCTGCCACTTCCTATACCATCCGTCTTCCGAAATCTCTCCAACAAGTTCATCCGGTCTTCCACATTTCCCAACTCGAATCTCACTTCCCGAATCCCTTCCCCGGTCGTGAGGAACTGTCTCCGGCGACCGTCGAAATCATCGACAGCAAGGAACACTTCGAGATCAAACAAATTGTTGACTCGAAGATTGACCGATGGTTCCGGACTCGACTCTGATACCTCGTCGAGTGGGAAGGTTACAAAAACACCGACGAACAATTCAGTTGGGTCCGCAAAGACGATGTCGACGCTCCGGAGAATATTGATAATTTCCACCATCGCTTCCCCAACAAACCCGGACCTGATGTTTAACGTCTTTCTTTCACTCCGCGATCCTCCGATCGCCTTCGGAGCTCCTCGGAATTTCAACTTAAATTCACACAAAAATCCAAAGAAAATATTTCGTTGAGTCTCAAGAAAATTATATGTACATATGACTCATTGCTTTCCACCTATGCCCCTGAGACCATCGCGATCGGTGGGATCGAATCCTTGTCTGAGTCGACATCCATCTCGGCCTCCCCGTCTGCGTCAGGATCGGCATCCATCTCCTCCTCCTCCGGGGTCTTCCCATTTCCCTCTGACTCTGATTTTCCCTCCGGCTCCTCCAATTTCCCTCCATCGCCTTCGGAGCTCGACGAAAAGCCGATCCAGGCATTTGGTGTGGGCGCCAAGGCCTCCGGTGGGGTCGCCACATCCTCTGGCATGGTCACCACGGCCTCCGGTGTTGTCGGTGTCTTCAGCTTCACCTGGAATTCAGGTCCCAGACCCCAAGTGTCGTCGTCGAGGTTCTCCGAACTCAACCTCGCCCGACCTCCTCCGAACTCCTCCGGTGTCTTCGCCCTCTTCTCCAACCTCTTCCACTTTGGTTGGGGTTCCTCCGAACTCTCGGAGTCCCCGCGGACTGGAACCTTCCTCTTCAACTCCTTTGCCGCAGACTTTTGGTCGAACTCCAAGGCCTGCTCAGCATTGGAGAGCCACCGGGGCCATTTGGTGTGCGAGGGGAATTGCTCCCTCGCACCGGTGAACAACCCTGTCACTGCCCAGTGCATGGTGTAAAGCCACTTCTGACTCTGCTCCACATCCCTCCGAATCTCAACCAATTGACGGTCCATCCTCTGCAAAGACACACAGAGATCATCAATGTGCGTTGTGCACACCGGACCTCCGATGGACTCCGGAAGGATCTCCACATCCAAGTTGTTCGAGTCGACATAGGATCGCGCTTGGCAGCGATGGACGTGCTGTTTCTTCTTTGGCCGACTTGGGTCTGCGACTCTGGTCGCCTCTGACGTCTGACCCTTCTCGGTGAGACCCTTGTTGGGTTGGGGATTTGGAACCTTGATGATCGAGCACTTGAGCTTGCTCCTCCGACACCCGTTGCAGACGTGATTGGAGCCCGGCTTGACAACGCATGGGATGTGCCGCAAAATGCATTGTTCGCATGCTAGAAAACCTCCGGTTAACAAAATTTGCCTCCGATAAACTGCGACACACCTTCGGCACCCAACAATTCCTTGTTGCTGTCATCCTCGTCGTTCGAAGAACCAACGCTCCCAGTCTTGCTCGCTGACTCCCCCTGTTGCGTGTCAAGCATGTCCAACTCGTCGTCCGCCTCCTCCCAATTGGGCTCCGCCACGGCAGCAAGTCTCACCGCTGCCTCTGCCAACTCCGCCTCTGCCGCCAACTTGCGCTTCTCTGCATCCTCCATCATCTCCCTAAGCTCCACAAGCTTTGCCTCCCTCCGTGCCGCCTGGTGCTCCTTCCGACGCTGTATTTCGGCCGTCTCGACCTCTGCCGACGTGGCGCTGATACGGCAGGTATCGTACCAGCCATGGAATCACACATTTTTTGCGAGTTCTACAGGAGTTTGAGAACACATACGGACTTCAAGAACCTCCTGTTCGGTGATATACAGTTAGAGTCAGAGTGAGCTCCGAGCTGCTGGCTGTATCAATGATGCGAGAGGGAAATAACTGGTACTGTGGAGTTGTATATGCTTGGTTCTTACCAAAGGGGAATCGGCATAACGGTCCTAGAAGTATTACATGTGGCCCGTCAGATCCAGTTCATAACCTATACATAGGGGCAAGCTGTACTGCAAAGCTAGATACCATACCAAGGAGATATAACTATAAAACGCCTTGACACCCAATTGCGAGCGGTATTACACCAGGCGGCTGGGCAGAACCCAGTTCGAGAACTATGCATAGGTCTGCATCAGCAGAGACCTACGGACCCATGAGCATTCGAGAACCCTAAACCAGTTCGAGAACCAGCTAAAACCGATCGAGAAGCGTGACACAGACCTTTCCGAGACGCTCTAGACTCCAGTAGACCACACGTGATCAGTTGTGTCATGTTCAAGACACCAAACAGGTCCAAGTCTGATGGTCTTGATGGCCAATGACCCCCAGAGCTCAAACTCTAGACATGTAGGCTCCGGCTGAGATTCCGCTCTTATGAGAGGAGACAAGACACACAAAAGGGACTTACCAACCAAGCCGGTCCAAGCCAAGGGTTCGAGAACACTCTGGGCTATTTAAATATACCCGATCGGGTTCGAGGACCAGTGCTCGAAATTGATCGCACTCCAAAAGCAGGTTGACTAGGCATCCATCCATGTGGACCCGCCAATCTTGCACATGGCCAAGCCAAAGATACCCAATATTTTCCGTTGCAGATCACATTTTACTCATTTCCTCTTATTTCTGTTTATTCATATCTGCCATGTCATGTAGTTCGAGAAGTAGTATAAAATATCATCGAGAACGCACAGGTCTGCAGCTCATTCGTGCCTGGCTTTGCCTAGACTATTGTCAAAGCTCTGCAAGTCAATAGGCCTTGTGTTCTCAGTATCCTACCGCGGAGATTTGGTTATATTAACTTATACACCACTTCTTTTGTGTAGATTCTTTAACAGAGAAAGTTCTTGTTGGCTACATTAGCTTTAAGGTCACCTAAGCTACAGACTACTGTTCAGTGAAGTCCCATTGCAGTTTTCTGGTTATGCCACTGTTGTTCAGCGAAGTCCTGTTGCAATAATCCCTTGTCCCATAGCTATCTCGTGGAGGGTCACGGTAGTTCAATCCCCTCAATCGAGTAGGCCTCGTTGAGAACCCGAAAAGATCTCTGATAAGCACCAGAGTCGGTCAGGGAGTTGCGCGTAGGCGTAAACATGGCCTGTTGTCTGTAACATCCCCTTTGGACGATCACAACGAACAATCCGAGTTGTCCCGCATGCTGGTTGCTCGAGAGCTTCTGCAAACTCTATAACCCCATTGTCCTTGTGCTCGAGAACGATTTACGTTTGGTAGTCAGAAACTACTGTTGGTCTCTCGAAAGTCCAAGAAGACATCCTCAAACAATCTTGACAACTTTCTCGAGAAAGTTCAATCTTACCTGTATACTGCAGGGTGACCCGAACTCAATTATAAGCACTTTGTATTGGTTGTGTGTGTTGTGTGTGTTGGTTGTTGGTTTTTGGTGTTCACACCTTAGATCTCAGTCTTTGCACATTTCAGCCCATACTTAGGTGCACCGTTTCAGCGCAACGCTTGCCCTTGCAGTCGCCGGCGTTGTTCCCGTTGTCGTTGTTGTTGGGGCCGTCATCCTTGCGATAGTCTCTGGCGAAGGGTGGCATCTCGGAGTACAGAGTGCGGAGGACAGAGGGCGGAGGTGGAAGAGCAGAAGCAAGAGTTGTTGATTGTGTTGCTGCGGCAAAGTCAACAACACGTGATTTTTTGATCTGACTCACTCGGAACCGTGGACACACGTCATCACACATCATCGGACTTCTTCGGATTCCCTCGGCCTTCGGCACATCCACCGACCCTTATTTTGTTGCACACTGGCAGGGCTCCCTTGTGTTCCTTGAGGGCAAGGAACGCAAGAGGGGGATACTGTTATATTCGTGCACATGGATTTCGGTCCGTCTCTGATCTCCGGCCTCCGACCTTCGACCTCCGAATGTTCGGAGGTTGAAGACGGAAGATCATCGGGTTTTTGCGCAATGAAGGATTACTGAGTGTTTCCCATTTATCTGTTTTTCTGTTCCTTCTCAACTTCTCGTTTATTGTTTTGCTTACTCAGCTTACTTTGTCATCCAAATTTGGACTCTTGCTTATTGTTATGTTTTGATCTACCATATTTGGGTTAACAATAACGGACTTAGTATAAATACACTTCAAAATCCACATGTACTTCAGTTTGATTATAAATGTTGCTTTGCTCTCTTGCTTCGCTTCCGAGTCTTTCTCCGGTGTCCCTTCGGACTCCGTCTACCTCTGTCTTGTCCATCGACCTAGGATAGTACACACACTCTGACCTTCCTGTGGTGTTTGCGCTCATCTTCGATATCTCCGACCTCCGGTCTCCGGTCTCCAACCTCCGACCTCCGACCTCCGATCTCCGAACTTCCAACCGGAGACCTTCGGTGATAGCCCCTTCATCAGCACAGGATATAACACTGTCATCAAACAACCATGGGCCACACAACAAATGCATGTGCTATGGTTGCATAGATGACCGCATGTTCAGGGGCTGCAAGAACCCCCATGGCTGTGCAATAACAGCCAGAACTTGCCTGGACAGACTTCTCCTAAAATGGGATCCGCGAACAGCACGCGATGTGGAAGTGCGACTTGCCCTGCTCTTCGCCTTCGGACTTCGGCCCGGTGGCACGTGCGAAGCAAATATGCCAATATATCACATTCATTTTTCATTTTTTTTCTTCAACGCATTGTTTGCACTCATTTTGTTATCGAACTCATTTATAGCACTCTCTGTGTGACAGATTTCGTTTGCATGGTCAAGGTTTTCTACATTGCACTGTACAGTGATGCAAATATTATATTGCCGACCATTGCACACCTCACAGTTGGAATACGGTTAAGATTCCAATTACAGTGCTCACAGCATTTATCAGTTCTTCTCTACTTCCTCTGGACCATCTACCACATGTCCCATTTCGTAGCAATCTCGATGCGAAGCTTATCTCCAATGCCACCGTTCACTCGGATCATGCTGGGGATTGATTTCGAAATGGCTTGGGCACCCAATTTCGATGTTGAGCAGGGCAGCAAATATCTCCTTATACATCTTTGCATGTCCCCCAGTAATCTGCGAGCTGAGGAGGTAAGTTAGTGGAGAGGTTTAGAATGGCCATTCTAGATAGTTCTATTCCCACCCTTAGCTGGTCATTACATAACATTCTCCCTCTCTCCTCCGTACCACCATGACAACGAGCAATCTACCCTCATTCTGACTCTGAGCTGTGCATGCTTGAGTTTCTCTTGATACATTGAGCTGAGTTATCTACTTTTCTTATTGTGCTGATTACTTTACATCTAGGGCTTCCTCCATGATCTCACAGGGGAGGTATCTGCTCTACAACT
Source organism: Mycena rosella (assembly GCA_029378255.1). Lineage (NCBI taxonomy): Eukaryota > Fungi > Basidiomycota > Agaricomycetes > Agaricales > Mycenaceae > Mycena > Mycena rosella. The sequence goes on along the minus strand of JARKIE010000211.1, from coordinate 19,829 downwards.
CGGCGACGGTGCCCGCACGACCTTGGCACCTCCCTGTCCACCTTGGGACAACCTATTTCTTCTTCAGCGACCCACCGACCGACCCAGATGACGAAGGCTCCCAAAGAAGGAGAATGAAGCGGTCTTTGAAGGTCGATCCCCACTGACCAACCTTACAGATGGCTTCCGAATATTCACGAACCAGAGACCCCCAACGGATCTGCTAGATACAGTGCCACCATCAGTATACCTGGCCGATGACACAAAAATAACTGTTTCCTTCGCAGGCTCCTCTTACAGACCCGATACAGAAGAGGCGAAAGCGAGGGCAGGTGTCTGGCATGGAGAAAATAATGCCGCAAATGCCTCGCTCAGAGTGCCTGAACACCCAGACAAATCTCGAAGAAATGCTGAGGCAGTCGCCATGCTATACAGTGTCCAGACCGCTCCTCTGGACATGGAACTCCGCCTTAAAAACCAGTGCAGCAACATCATGAAGGCAATGTCCACCAATCTATGTAGCCCACTGGGAGGACAGAGGCTGGATAGGTGTGAAGAACCGTAAAGTCCTGCAGCCTCTGGCCGCAGCACTGTGGAGGAGGACTGCAAAGACAGTCCTAGCGGTGGTGAAACCGATGCACGGGAGCACAAAAGCCGTCGAAAATGTGCCCAGGGGTACAAATAAAACCACGGAGGACGAAATCCATCTCCACATACGAGAAGCAGATAAACTTCCAGGCACAAAACTATCCAAAATGGCCCAGGCCCTAGCCTATAAGGGCATTAAAGGAGATGAAGGAGACAGCCATGTGTAAAGCAACAAACGACAACATTCAGAAAATAAAAGAGGGGTCAAAGGCAAACTTCTCGATTACCCCCAAGGGCTCGGCAATCTGGAAATCAATAAGGCACAAAGATATCGGACAAAATGTAAAAACCTTCCTGTGGAAGACATTGCACAGTGCACACAGGATAGGGAACTACTGGGGGCATATCCCAGAATTCGAGGACAGAGCAAACTGCACCCACTGTGGTGAGGTTGAAAGCCTAGAACACAGAATTCTTCAGTGTGATAGGCCAGGCCAGAAAGAAATTTGGGAGCTGGCAAAAGCCCTCTGGGCTAAAAAGCACCAGCACTGGCTGAAACTATCCATGGTTCCTTGATGGGGTGTGGTCTCGCCTCCTTCAAGGATGAGCAAGGCAAGCCTCTAGACGGACACGAGAGGCTGTACAGAATTCTCATCTCCAAATCAATGTACCTCATCTGGAAACTCCGGTGTGAGTGTGTCATAGGCCGCGACGGGGAGCCCCCGAGTGTGCACGAGGTGCACAACCGCTGGCTGAAAAACATGAACGAGTGCCTTGAGGACATAAACCTGACCAATCATCTGAAATTTGGGAGGCAACACTTCCTACTCCCTTCTGTTGTTGTCAACACATGGAAGGGCACACTCCTTGAGGAGGAAAAGCTGCTGGATGACTGGCTAAGAGTAATTGGGGTTTTAGTGGGTATGGTGCCAATGAGATTGTGTAGATCTCTGCCCCCGCCTGTTGGCAGGCGAGGCCGAAACCGATAACTGGTGTTGAGTCCCACACAAAGTGCGTAATGCATTTCCTCGGGGTATATACAACACTCCTGGAGAGCAAGTTTCTCCTTCTTTATGGGCCATGCGAGGGTAACCTATTGTTGCTTTTCTCGGGGTCACATCGTACTACCAAAAAACAAAAACAAAAAAAGCGCACCGTTTGGACGAGAATGAGTCGGGGAAGAGATTGAAATTTTATCCGCGGCCAAAAGGACAGCGGGATGAGGGAGAAAGGTTCAAGGGGATAAGCGCGTGACCCGATCGCATGTTTCCTATACGAGCTGCACCAGACGTTGTCCCGCAATCTTTTTCATCAAACTGTCTGCCTCGCATCATTGATGATCGTGATCTACGGTCCGCTGATCCGCTTCTGCAATGCCAGCGAGCGGGACTGCGCTATAGCGTCGGGAACGAGACTAGAAGAACGGCCCGGAGACACCAGCGTACATGCCAACCATTTGCCAACCATAGACGTGCCACGTCGGTGTATCATGGAAAGGCGTTGGTCATATCTCCGAAGAATACAAATAACGGCTTCCCTTCCGCAGCTCCTAGATATATAAGCAAGGTGACGGTCCGCTCCTTGACTTTAACTCCCATCAGCTCTCTCTCTTAAACATAAACGAGAACGGTTCACAAATCACAACTTGCCAACATGTCGAAAGTGACCCCGATCATCCTTATCATCCCCGGCTCCTTCTCGATCCCTTCCTTCTACGACCCTCTCGTCTCCCACCTCAAAGACGGGGGCTTGGAGGCCCTGGTGTTCGGCCTCCCATCCGCTTCTCGCAGGCCACCTCAGAAGGCTGCCACAATGTACGAGGATGCGGCCTTCTTCAGCGGCGTTCTGGCAAGCCTCTGCAAGAGCGGCAAAGATGTTGTCGTGATGGGTCATTCATACGGCGGAAGTGTGGCTAGTGAGTGTATCAGAGGTCATACCGAGAAGAAGGCCGGAGAAGGCCGCGTGTTGGGCTTGATCTATTTCACCGCTGCCGTCCCTCTTGTTGGACAAGCCCTGGGGGCATGACTGCGCATCTTGGGTTCGATTTTATCAAGATCGAGGTGAGAGGCATTTTTAAAGTATTGCGCACTCTCTGGGCTGATTGCTTTTGATCAGGGCGAGTTCATGTACCATGAACCGCTCGAAAACTCTGCGCGTATCAATTTCTCCGATCTCCCCCTCGACCAAGGCGTCGAGTGGGTCAGGAAGATGCCCTGGCATTCGGCTCCGAGCTTCGCGAACGAGCTCACGTACGCTGGATACAACGACGTCGACTCGGCCTACATCTTGTGCACCGAGGACAAGTGCCTGACGCCCGACTTCCAACGCCAGATGATCGAAAATGCAAAGAGTGGTGGGAGAATGGTGAAGGTGTACGAAGTAGCGGCTTCACATTGTGCGATGGCCTCGGTGCCGGAAAAAGTCGCAGCGTCGATTGTCGAGGCGGTGGAGGCGCAATTCATGTAATTTTCACAATGACCCCCAGTAGCCTACTACCGTTGGCTGCTCTTTTTTATCAAATAATCCAGTTCGTCAGCATCTGCTTCAGTTTTCCCCGGTATTTTCGGGAAACAACTCCTCACCATTTATAATCACCGAGAGCGGGATAGGGTCCCTCCGTTAACTATGACGCGGTTGGATTCACAGGGTATGTCATGAGAAACATTTGTGTGCGTATTGTTCCGCTGTCGGCCAGCAAATCGGACTTCGCTACCTTGTAGTGAGGCGTCGAGGGCGTGTTAACTTGTACTAGCTGAGTCTCCACGTCTGCCGAGGACAATTGCAAGGCATGACGACGTAATGGAACTCGAGGAATTGCTACTTTAATGCACATGCAAACTCAAGACACTCTATCAGACCCGTTGAAGCGAGGTTATTGCAGGCAAATGCCAGATCGATGGTTGAACGCGAGATCAGGACACCGGGAGTGGTGAGTGGCAAATCGGAGTCAGAAATGGCCATAAGGGTGCATAGGCGTCTGGGGAAGTTTACTAGGTATATCCGGAGATTGAAGGAATTGCACGCCGCATTCGGTTGAGATTCGGTAGAAATCCCAATCGGGAGTCGGGACCGCTTCGGATCTGATCGGCGTCAAACAAGGCCAAAATTCCACGCCGTTCTCTTCTTGCCTCGATGTCACTGCCAGCACCATCCAACCTGCGCAAGGACCTCACTTCAGCGGCCCTAGAACTCGTTGGAACAACCTTATTTCTTCTTCTTGGTCTGGGAGGGATTCAGGCGTCTACCGCCGAGAAACTCGCAAGCACAAGCGGCGTAACGAATGTTGAACAGGTTCTGTACATCTCAACTTGCATGGGGTTCTCTCTGGTCGCTTGCGCTTGGATGTTTTTCCGGTCAGACTCTTTCTATATGCGATCCGCACTATTCACTTACAGCCCTTCTCCTTCAGTATCACGGGCAGTTTGTTCAATCCTTGCATCACGGTTGCTCTGGTGTTGCTCGGTATTCTTCCGCCGGTCCGCGGTCTCTTGTTTTTTTTCGCGCAATTCCTGGGATCCATCTTGGCGTCTGCGCTTCTTCTGTGGCTCACCGGAACTCTCTCTGTAAAGTGCGTTGCCGCGCGCAGTCGACCATTCCCTGTCATCACCCGCTGTTATCTAGCACCTATATTCGATCAGGAATCACACCGACTCAGGGCGTATTCATCGAAATGTTCATCACCAGCGCCCTCGTTGTTTCAGTCCTCATGTTAGCCTCCGAAAAACACCAGGCGACTGCTTTTGCGCCGGTACGTTTTACGCTCCGGTTAGCGGCCTGTCCAAACCTTCTTGCAGGTCGGAATCGGTCTCACCTTGTTCTCCTGTCATCTGTAAGCACTGCGTTTTCTGCAATTATGTTTGACCTGACACGCCGGGGAAGTTGGGCGGTCCATTACACAGGCGCTTCCATGAACACTGCCAGATCTTTTGGACCTGCGCTCCTCACCGGATTCTCTTCCTCTTATCATTGGGTTGTACGTCCCTTGCTCTCCCGAGGGAACTTCCCATTAAGGGCTGTTTCGATGTAGTATTGGGTCGGACCTTTTCTGGGATCCATACTTGGGAGCGCATTCTACGCCGTATGCAAGCAGTACGTGATACTCTAGTTTCCATCTTCAGGACGCGTCCTGACAGCATCATCGATGAAAAGTCAGAAATATTGGACCTTGAACCCTCACCAAGACGCGAACGACCACACGGAATCGCCTGATGACACTGTCGTCGCTGCTCAGGCCATGATCGAGGAGAGGAACCTCACGCTGAATCCCCGCGGGCTGGTCAGTCAAATATCCGACCAACTTCCGAAACTCGGCGTCGCCAATAGGACGTCTGCGCGCGAACGGAGCAGCTCGACTTTGGTAGCAGAAGGGCCACTTGTGAGCGCAGTGTAACTTGATCGGGTATTTCAGGTGCATTTCTCCCTCTTCGCCGGGCCCTTGTGACCCGTGTCATACTATATCAATGTCGAAGCCTGGAACGTGACTGTTGAAAAGTGGCAAGAGTAATGGACACGGCCAAGTCATCTGATCAGCGCGAATTCGCCTCCGATTTGGCTACATTGGCCAATCTCCGTTGTTGTAGCGGCGCAGATACCTGATCTATTCCTCACGCTCGGTCTAATTATGTCCCTCGGGCCGTCTCAAAATGGAGATGTGCCTTCTATCTGCCGGCAATATTCGGACTTGAACCCTCTGGGCTCTTGCTCTCTCGTTCAAGGGGATCAGAGGTTCCCGCTTTTTCTCCTACGGCAGTCCAACTATCAATTTCAATTGTCATCTGCTCCTTTTTCCATGCGTGTCTTTTCCGACAGCCTGGCTGGTCGGCGAGCCATATAAACCTCCACCTACCACTTGCGATGTCCCACCATTCCTAACATGGTGTTCTCTCCCGTTCTCTGCACCCTCGCGGCTCTTTGCCTCACTGCCTATGCCCTCCCAGCTGCAGAAGAACCCACCCACACCGTCTCCGTTGATGCCGCCGCTCCCCCGAACTGTTTTCCCGCGCTAGGTGACCAACATGCTTGCCACACGACCACCGTTCAATCATTGACGAGGCGTTCTTGCAGGATTTAAAATGCCCGCGAACACGCCCACCAGCCTGACCAACTGGTGGTGCGACTACGATACTGAATACGCGTTCGTTGGGTTCTCGTACGAGGTTACTGCCTGTATGCGCCGCGTCCACCGGTGTAAACCCAGTCTGACGATCCCCAGGCCAGAGCCTAAGCCAGCTCCGGACCGACTTTCTCAAGATACGACAGACGTTCAAGGGCCGGTACATTCGCATGTACGGGTTCTGCGACACGCCGGGTGAGTGCTAGCGCTGTTACTGCATCTCCGCCGCAGATGGCTGAAATGTTATTATTAGGCTTCTAGTAAATGCTCAAGTTACGCCTCCAATTCATTGACTGACTTGTATTGTTTCAGCAACAATGTTATAGATGCCGCTTGGGGCGCTGGAAGTGAGTCAGTCCGCTTAATGAACAGTCGTTATGCGGCACTTAAAGCATAATTGCAGTCGGCGTGCACGCGCTAATTTGGGTGAGTGCGGCTGATGGGTTTTATACTTAGCTCACTCAAACTTCCATTCGTACTAATCGTAGTTCGGCTTTGACGGCACGGACCAATGGATGGTAGCTATCTCAATATTCTGGTTTTAAATCGACCTAGACGAAATCATCGCAGGGGAGACGCAATGCACTGTTCGGGATTCTGCATTCCAATCCCAAAGCGAAATATGTCACCCGCGTCCTACAGTTTGGCAGCGAACCTCTCTATGATGGGGTATTTATCCGGGCTTTTTCTGGAAATGGATGTCTTGGTTGACTTTTACTGTCAGGTGCTAGATCCTCCCGTGCTCGCCGCTCAAGTCACCGCTGCTAAAGCGAATTTATCAAGCCTCCATATCCCCGTGACCATAAGTGAGATGGCGTACGGGTATCAGGAAAGCGCGGCGAATCGTTTTTAGGATGTTTGCATCACTGATATTGATCGGGAATCCAGGAGCGCGAGTCTGACGGGGCGCAGGACGTCCTGAACGCCATAGATTTAATTGATGCGCACATGTTACCGTTCTTCAGCACCCTCGCTTCGACGGGTAGGTGGATTTACGAGGTCCAAGGACATCAGACTCATGATGTTTTTCAACAGCGAACAAAGCTTGGCCCATCGTGTTGACTGACCTCGACTGGTTCATCAATAATGGTGAAGGGAAGAAGATATACTTGACCGAGGTGAGCGGATACCGCAGTTTTGTCTGTCACGCGGAAATAAACGGTTTTACTTAGAACGGCTGGCCTTCTGTGGTAATTAGATCCGCAATTTACCCCGCGGTGACTAATATGCATGGTTGTAGACGTCTGACGGGGTTTCTCCCAACTCACCGTCCGCAGTTGCTTCCGTTTCGAACGAAAAGGTCGATTTCCCGGAGGACATGGTCTTCCAAGGCCGCTGATATCTTTCCAGGATTATTATTTGCTCCTCGACGCGCATTGCTCGGATTTCAAGGCAGTCCCAGGTGGCGGAGTAGGCTGGTTCTGGCACATATACACCGATGGTCTATATTTCTCACCCCCCTCATTATAACTGTATCACTGAATTTGGTTCAGATATGGAGCCGGGTTACGGCTTATACAACACCGCTGGGAATCTGAAGTTCCCGTTCGCCCCGAAAACGTCGTGTTGAATACTTAGGCTGGGTGATACTCCTGTACTTGTGTTTTTTTTTAATTGTATATGGGACATGAGCCTGAGGGTTTGGAATGAGTATGAATCCTTTCACGGGTCTTTTGATCAATATTGCCCCAATTTGGATGCGCGACACATCGCATAAAATCAACCGTAGATGCTATCACACGGTGCTTTGACTCGTAATTCGTTCTGCCAAAACACAGACTATCACTTAAATCCCCGACAGCCTTGAGCCGTTCGCCCGACAGCCTTAGACGTTCGAAAGACAACATATCCAACGTAGTATCCACCAATTACAACAAAAAAAGATCTGGTCTAGTCTAGTCCTCCGGATGGTACACCGGCCGGCGCTAACGCGCGCCTTGCAGGCTGACCTTGCGGCGCCCCGCCAAACATGGAGGATATCATATCTCCCAGTGGGTTCCCCGCTTGGCTACGCGGCGGCGCGAGGGAGAAGTACAGCGTCGACAATTCGGTCAGTGCCTAAGAGTTTTAAGTATCCACACGACATGAATAGCATGAAACGCACCTGTCGGACCTCCGTCGTTGCCAGCAAACCGCCGCGACTTTGGTAAGTCCCACAGAGGCGCACCCAGCTTTCCCGTACCGCCTTGTTCCGCTCGCCTTGCGCGCGCTGGCAAGTCAACACTGCAAGCTGCGCAAAGTTGACGACTTGATCTTTGACTAGAACCACTTCATCCTCGCCGACTTGCAGTGGGGTATCCGATGCCCGGGGAAGAGCAACTACGAAGCGGGTTATGAAGGTGCGTGCACCGAGAATGTTTCCGTTTTGCAGATATCTGTGAATGTGGTTCGATTGAGGGTTAGACTGGATTGTTAGGAGAGCTCACGGAAGGGTGCCGCGTAGAGCAAATGCACCATGGGAAGATGGATCTGCCGCCGACCATTCGATGAACATTTCCGCGAGGAGCCGAGCGCTGTCGCGTTTGCTGGATGCCAGGAAATGCGGCTCTGCAGCCTCGAATGCGCCATCTACGGATTGAATTAGGACGTCACAAGGTGTACAAGAGCCAGCGGCGCACCTTTGTATAGCAGCTCGCCAACATAGTGATGCAGTTCAGAGTCGCCTGCGGGACATGTACCGTGCTTGGCTGACCACCTGATGGCTGTGGGTTAATGAATCCAGTTAAACCAGAATAGACCCACGCACGCTATCGACTTGTCGATTATGGTCTTTCTCCAAGCACCTTCCGAGCCGGATAAAGCAATCAGTTGCGTCAATCGCCCTGAGAATGTCATTTAGACTTTCTTCGTGCAATATCCGTCAGTGACACACCTCTGCTTTCGTCAGAGACGGCTTCTCCTTTAGCCTCGTACACTTCCAGGAGAAACGCAGTGAGATCGACGCCACTCCCTGCTTGGCCCGTCTTGAAGAGCTCTCTGGCGCTCTGGAAGAGCACGTCGATTGCAGTGTCGTACTGGCCGGACTTGGTGTATCTTGACGCGAAAGTACGGGCCTTCTGGTGTGCCTCGTAAGGAGCCGACGCGATCAAGGGCAGTATTGCGTTGAGAGCGCGCGACGAGGAGGAGGGCGCCATAGTCCGTGTGGTAGCTCTTTACGTGTTTCCGAGGCTCTTGCCAAATATCCACATATATCTCCTTGATCCGGACCACCATGCCGATTTGCACGACCTGCACAACCTGGGTGCGATTCCTCTACACAGTCTACGAATCCTCGAATAATCTGCGTCTGGAACAATGCGTCCATTGCCGCGGCGCAGCTGACCCTTATGTCGAGCACGATTCGCTGACCCTGCTGCTCGACCTCATCCTGCTCAAGAGAGGTGTATATCGTCATTTGTTGTATAACCGGGGCGCAGAACCCCGGAGACCCGTGGCTGGCACGGCGCCTATCCCTCCGAGGCCAAAACAAGACAAAGAAAAGGTCTTGGATGACCTAACTGCTCCCGAAATTAAAATATTAAAGCCCGGCACAGATGCGGTGGACCACCATCCTGCGGTTCGGGGGACCGCTAATTTGCATAGATGCTTGTGCGTCAATTAATCGTCGCATCTGTCAAGTTTGGACTGACTACGAATAGTCATTCGATGGAGTCACTTAAGTATGCCTTTTTGCGACAAATTATCGCACGTCCATTAATCATCACAGACCCCAAACAGCCCGCCGATGTCTCTCCGTGGACCAGGGAGACTATGAGCGACCTCTTTCGGACGTTCGTTGGCGTTTCTGTTGGTTAGCCCGGCTCTCGCCCTTGAGACCCAAGTCTGACGTTTCCCAGAAACCGGGGCATTCCATGGTGGTGTGATGTGCGCGTGTTACATTGTTCTAGGGATAGCCGACTGGTTTGGTTCGCGTCCTACCGTGTCCGACATCCGGCGCGAATTTCGGTGTGTCTCCAGGTGCCGCACCGCCGGCATTCATTGACCTCCTTCAAGATTCTCTTTGATCCCACTGACGCTGTTCTATTCATCCCTCACCAAACTCTTTCTCCTCTTTTTGCTTACGATATGGCGACCCTCTTCTGAGTCCGGGCCCATTGCTTCCAGCCCATACGCGCTCCAGCCTTTCAGCGACGCGAACATTGACCGCGAATGGGTCGTGCGCAACGTCCTCGGCGGGATGTCTGCCGGCTTTGGTTTAGGAGGTGGGCAGCTTCTTCTCCACGCATTCCATTCCCGACTCACCGCCTGACAGTTGTTCTTGATTGCCACCCGTTTTTTACGATGATAATTATCATTAGCGGGTGGGTGGCAAAAACTGCCGTCTCTCGCCTCGTCAGCCGCTGGGTGGGGGGCGACGAACAGATGGGCGAGGCCTGGCTGGCGCACAGCATCCCGTGACTATTATTAGTTTCCACTGGCAGCTGTGATTCACCTCACTCATTCATTCGGCTTTAACAAGCCACAATTTCGGCCGATAATCAAGGCCAGCCGCAAATGTGGCGTGCCTACGTGCCACAATCTGTTCTGAAACCCATACTTTGGCCGACTTGGCGACTGGGCAGTGTCGATTTGTCGTGTCAAGATATTGATAGGTGAAATCAGCTAAGATCTTGTCGCAGCGGGCCGAGGCTTTCATCAATGTCAGGAACGTCTGCTCCCTCATTTGAAATAGGAATGTCCGCTGCAGCTGAGCCTAAAGTTCCTTCTGAGCTCATGGTCAAAGTGGCATACCCATCCGATAATGCTGAGACTGCCGTTCAGCAGTATAGATTGTACAGACGTCGCTTTCTGGGCCTGGCTGGTTTTGTGGGTGTGCTCCTGGTGTCCTCTCTCTTTTGTCATTCTTACCGCACGGTAGATTGTCTTAAACATTGTTAGTGGCTGGCCCCGGCCTTGGTTTGGCTCGATAGCAAATCAAGGTAAGCCCACACTCCGTCGCTTATGGCTTTGGAGTGTACATTTTCCGCCAGCCGTCAGTGAACTCGGGTACACGCTGGATCGAGTCAATTGGCTAGGAAATATCATGACATGCGCATGCATGCCTGTCGTCCTCTCCATCCCCGCGCTCGCCACTCATTTTGGCCTTCGAAAGACTGTGGGTCCATAACTCCGTGACACGACTAAGCTCATTGCCGGAAGGCAGTGCTTCATCGGAGCGGGGTGCCTGGTCGCTGCGTCGTGGGTCCGATATTCCGGGACCAGCCGGTCCCTCTCGCCGAATCATTCGTACGCGCTCGTCCTCCTAGGCCAGCTCTTCAGCGCCGTCTCCCAGCCCGTCTTCCTCGTCCTTGCGCCGAAATATTCGGAGACTTGGTTCGACCTCCGAGGACGCACGGCTGCGACTATGGTAATCGCTATCGGTACGTCCTTCACCTTTCCTCGTCCGCGCCAACCCCATGATCCGCCCAGCCAATCCTATCGGCGGCGCCATTGCACAGCTTATTTCCTCCCGTTTTGCGTCTGTTCGACACTCGGTGGGTGCTTGATTCGGTTATTATCTCGCCGCTCATCAATTCCGGTGGCCAGATTTTGGGGCTAGGTGGGATCCACATTGATACTGAACGAGCAAGACTTGAACATTTTATACGCGCTAGCTATCGTTTCAACGGCTGTGGCCCCTTGCGTTTTACTCATCGGCGATGCGCCACCAACTCCCCCGAGTTCGTGCTGCTGTTCTGAAACCTCTTATAGCCCATGACCTGCTCTTCTCTGCAGCATATTCGGGTTCGACGGCCTCACCATCCCTTCCTGTCCTAATAAAAGCTTTGTTCGGAAAAGAGACCGCGCCAGAGCCTCACATGGAAATACGGGAACGAATAGACTTTGCCGTGCTCCTTCTCGTATTCGGCACATTGGTCGCCACGTGAGTGACGGTGCCAAAAAGCCATATCATATCTGACTGAACACCATTCCACAGATCAAATGCGTTTGCGCTTCTATCCGGCCAAATTATGGTTTGCACGCGGGTTTCGCTTCTTCCGCACTGCGCCGCCCTTTTCAACGCCTTGCCCAGGTTCCACAGGGCTACTCGGACCACGACGCCGGGCTGATGGGCGCCACCCTGCTACTGTGTGGGATCGCAGTAGCAGTAGTGACCGCGCCGCTGTTCGATCGCGTCTTCACGTTTGTCGCCGTTCATCCATTCTCCAATCTTGTCCTGACGGATTTCAGAACCCATCTGGCCCGTACCATGAAACTCCTGGTCCCCATTGTCGCTGGCGGATGTATGTCGCGCTACCTACCCCATGTGCCCTTGAACTCACCGAGGGCAATAATACCAGGGTTTTCATTGATCTGGGCTGGTACGCGATAATGTGCTATGAACGGCGGTGTCGCTGATTAGGTTGGCAGTGAAACCACACAACGCTGCCGCCCTCTTTGTTATCATGGCCATTATAGGCGCGTCATCTGTAAGAGAACGTTGTCTTGTTTGCATTGGATTAACCATCCCATCTAAGCTGACGCTCCTTCCCGTGGCCCTTGAGCTCGGGTGCGAAGTGACGCGAAACGCTCAGGGAAGCTCCGCTTTACTGTGGTTCATGTACGCATGCTAATCTTCTTGCTATTCACCTCTTGCTGACAATTAACACAATTACCCCGCTCTCCAGCGTTAACCTGTTCGAGATTATCTTTGTCCAAGGTGAGGTGCTCAATCATGCAGCTATCTGCGGAATATTCACCTCCCCTTCAGTGCAAGGCGCGCTGCGAGCCGGACCGGGCGGAACCCCACCATTGAACATGCACCGCGCCCTGGTTTTCAACGGCGCCTTCGTCCTCTCGGTGGCCCTCTTTGTATTTTTAATCCGCGGCAAGCAGGTCCGCAAGGAGCTGGACGAGAGGATGCAGCGGCGCGCTCACCAGCCGGACGTCCCCATGCAGCCGATTTCACGCACATATTTAATCCCACAATCTAGCGAGGAGAAAGTGCCTGTGCAGTAGCCCAAGGGGCCAAATCAGTATATAGGATCGCAATAATTTATAATTGTATCAGCTGCTTCAAATTTGAACATATGGGAATCGCGTTGACGCTTTTCCGCTCCTCGCGCCTCCAACCAGTTGGATTGGCGGGTACATTGAACGCAGTTTCCGGAGAAAGCCGGAAGACAATCATCGATCAATGATTCGATGGTCCACGTTACATTTTCCATCACGAATCTCCGCGACGCGGAAATTTTCCATGCCCTCCACTGGAAGCTTTGTACCGCTCGGAAACTATGCGTATATCCAACGAGCAACCACGGTTGCTTCAGAGACTTCAACAGATCCAACGTACGCTACAACCCTCCTACCTAGTAGAGCGTGAACTGACTACAAAGACCACTGTAGAGTAATAGTCATATTCGGCTGGATGTCAGCTAAACTTGGCCATCTACATAAATACACCGAGGTGTATCAGGAAATGTACCCCCAGGCGACTTTAATCTTGGTCCGGAGCGAACTTTCCTTTTTCTTGACGTCCACGAGCGCGCTCGCAAGTATTCTCGACCCCTTCCCCCAACCGCATCTCATACCTCCACAGGAAACTCATTTTAAGCCTGTAATCGAGGCGTTGGAAGCGCTCGGATGTCTCGAGGACGGCCAGCGCATCCTGACGCACACCTTCTCCAATGGTAATTCTGCCTCGGGGATTCTGTCCCATTTTCTAATGTGCATACTAGGTGGATCGTTCCATCTTTTGGCGTTTGCTCGGATGCTCGCATCAAAGGCCGTCGATATGCAAACTCCTCGGCCTCCAAGCGCCATGGTTATCGATTCATCTCCCGGCGGTGCCGATCTAGCAAGCGCCCAGCGTGCCTTGACCGTCTCTGTCCGAAACAGCCTGCTCAGGCTCCTCGCGAAGGGCTTCGTAAGGCTGGCCTATTGCTTTCTCTGGGCCATCGGTCAGATATCGCGCAGGCCCAATCCGGTTCATGCTATGGCTGCTGGGCTCAGGCGCCCCTGCGTCCTGCCCTGGATCGACGGTCGCTCCCCCAGGCTGTATGTCTACTCCAAGGCAGACGATATGGTTCCATGGGCCGATATAGAGGAGAATATTGCACGCAGTACGAGCGACGGACTTGATGTGCGGAGATTGCGTTTCGAGGATAGCGCCCATGTTGCCCATGCTCGTGTTCATCCCGAGGAATACTGGGCGGCCGTCCGGACACTGTGGGCCGATGCATGTCTTGTACACAATTAACTGTGTGACCTCATGCCAATTCTTTACCCCCTGGCTCACCCTCGCGAATTCCGGTTCTGGACTTCTTTTTTTGGAAGGCTTTAGGTTGGTCTATCTAGCTTTCAAACCGTCACCTGGGACGGCCAAGGGAACTTGCGCCTGGTATTCGTCTCGAACTTTGCATGTGGCTCGTATACTCGCCTCATAATTATTGCAGAGCGGTCAGCTGGCCCTCGTTGATTTCATTTAAAATGATAACGGGCCGGCAAAACCTCGGGAAAATGCTTTTCGGACCGATAGTCCGATATCCGTTCCAAATAAATAGCACCTCGTTGGGCCTCAAGGCAAGCTAGGCTTCCTTCTTACCTTTATAATGTCTGCACCGCTACCTCCTCGATTCATCGAAATCAAGCGCGCGATTGCCGCGACGAACCCCGATTTCGAGCAGGATCTTACCAAAGCCTGGAACGAGGTCCTCGCCGAGTTGGCCACCGTCACCAAGACCATCGCGAAAGAGGGCCCTGCTGTCGGGTTTCCAGGTTCTCGTGAATGTCCAGCCTGCTGACTGCGATCCCTACAGTACATCCCCCAGGTGGCTTTTGCGGACTTGGACAAGTTGAGCGAAGCGCAGATCGCCGATATCAAGCGCAAAGGCACGGTTGTAATCAAAGATGTGGTCGACGATGCGCAGGCGCGTGGCTGGAAGGCCAGCCTGGAGGAATTCATCAAGGCGAACCCTCAATCCGAAGGTTTATCGCGTAATGCCATTCCCACACGTATCGGCTGATTCCTTCTTGTAAGGATTCCCGGAGGAGGATAAGCAATTCTTCCATCTCTAGTATGTGGGATGATTCTGTTTATTACGTGCCCTCTCATGCTTTCGAAGCTGGACTAAGGCGCAGATTCAAGCGCGCGCGCATCCCAATATGTTGGCGGCGTCGACGTGGCTCAATACTTTGTATCATGCTCCTTCCGGGCAGGTGCTGGATGGAGTCGATCTTGCAACGCCGCTCAGCTACGCAGACCGTTTTCGAATTCGCCACCCCGGTGTCCCCTGGGCGCGTCATCCGCCCCATATTGATGGTAGGTCTCGCATGCAGACGATATTTATTCCAACTGACTTTGCGCAGGGGGCGGTATTGAGCGGTGGGAGGATGAGAACTTCCGTGCCTGCTTCGCGGACATTCTCTCGGGGGCGTGGATGAAGCACGATCCCTACGCGCTCGAACCGCGTCTCGAGGCGCGGACGTCCATGTATCGCAGGCCCAACCAGGTGCGCTGGGTGTCGGATGTGGTTTCCTGCTCCTAACATGATCGCAGTCGACCGTATTCAGAACGTTCCAGGGATGGCTCGCCCTCAGGTATTCTCTACTCCTTCAGCATTCACTCATCAGCTAACTTTCCCTGCCTAGCAAAACAGGTCCTCATCAGGGAACGCTCAAAGTGTTCCCGGACGTACTCCTTTCGAACGCCTACATTATTCTCCGCCCGTTCTTCCGTCCCATCGTCCCAGCCGATTCCAAGGAAATCCTCGATGCGAAGAACTGGGAATTCGGTAAATAATCCGGGGTGCGTACTTTCAACACTAACATTCGTCAGATATTTCTACACCCGAATTTCCTGGAATCTTTGAGCGCGAGAATGGATTCGCGGGCCCGCATCCGACGAACGAGTTGCACCCGGTAGGTCGCGGTTATACCTCTAGGATTTTATTAATAACACTTCGCTAAACAGCATATGCTCCTGGATATGACCATGACGTCGGTGCCCAACGTCAACCCCGGCGACACTGTTTTCTGGCACTGCGACGTCGTGCACTCGGTTGAGCAGGAGCACACCGGCTCCGAGGATTCCGCCGGTGCGCTTTTTCCTTTTTTCTACTGATTGTATACCGTCCTGACTTCACACGCTCAGTGATGTACATTCCCGCGGTACCGCTGACCCCCGCGAACGCGCGATACCTTGCCCGCCAGAAGGACGAGTTTTTGAAAGGGCTCCCCCCGCCGGATTTCCCGATCGCGACTACAGGCGTCGGGCTCGTGGGTTTGGCCAAGGAAGGGGATGTGGAAGAGCCGCTTGGAAGGAAGGCGATGGGGCTGCCTATTTTTGTGGTCGGATAACCGCTTTGCGCACTTCCTTTCAACCTTGTTTTCAACCTCAAGGATCAACTTCCGAATCAACTTTTGTACCATTTTTAACTGTAACTCCGCGATCAAAGAATTTCACTGTCGAATGGTAGTCCCTTGTTCTCAACCTAGGATCAACTTCCGAATCAACTTTTGTACCATGTTTAACTGTAACTCTGCGATCAAAGAATTACACTGTCGAATGGTAGTCCTTTGAAACCCCAAGGCGCAATACATTAATACTTTGCAACTTCGAACGTTGAAATGCGTTGAACGTTGAGCCTCAATCAAATGCCCAACATTGTGCCATGTGATGGGTGCTTGGTGTGTACCATCATGTCCGCCAGTTTTTCCCTCTTCTCACCTTCACATCATGCTTTTCTGAGCTAACCTCCTGACGATAGACGATTCCTCAGGGTTGAACAAGTGGGCTTGCCAAACTTGTCCTTATTATTTTCCCATTACGAAGCAGGTAACCATCGTATTCACTACCCATACTGCGTCGGCTTGATTCCCATAACAGCACACGTCTCGCATCTACCTGAAGACCAAACGCGCCGGTGGGATAAGGGATGTCCTCCAGGAGCTTGAAGATGGCGCGGCTCGGACAGAAGGCCAGTGCCGCCGTCGTTTTACATAAAGACTGGGCTGACACTGTTTCCTCCATAGTCGAGTGCCAAAAATGCGGTCACGGATTCGCCTACTTCAATCAATTGCAAATCCGCTCTGCAGATGAACCGATGTCCATTTGTGAGCGCCTTTTGCCGTGAATTTTTTACCCTACTTACACATCCGCCAACAGTTTACAAATGCGTTTTGGCTTACTCCGAACCTCCTCCGAGCCTTATCGAGAGTCTCAGATGCGTAGCGTGTGGTACCGTACGCCGGGAAAATTGACTGGGGCTGAGTGGATGCGATCCAGATATTTCAACGTACTCAGTACTTACACTAACCAGTTTCAAGTTTCGAGGATGTTTTCGGAATGGAAATAAATACACACAACGCTCTGCATGAGTCAGCGCCAACGGTACGCAGTTATTGATACGGCGCTGACGTCCTCAACTTCTTCGGGTTCAATGATTAATGATCACTTACGCCCAGTTAAACCACTTGAATCTCATAAACGCATCCGCCTACCAGCGAATCGCAGCGCGAGCAAGCCTGGAACGGATAAGGCACCTGCCGGGGAGAGACAATCTTCCTCATACGGAAATTTAAACAATGGCATTTTCTTCGAGTGACTCGATCATCAAAGCCACAAAAACCGAATTAGGAAAGTCGTCGCTTTGATTGCGCTTTGGTGGCCGACCATTGTTCGCCAAAATATATAAGGTGAATCCCTCTCGCGGTCGTTCCTCTAGATCCCGCTCCAATCCCCTCTGAACTCCACAACTCGCTTAGGTCGAGTCGAACATTGCCACTCTAATTCCCTATTTCAACCCTTGCTATTTCCGATGCCTTTCTTGTCTCCTGCCGCTGTTGACCAAGTGGACCGATATATGAAGGACGTCGATGCTGTCGAACCGTCGAGCGTTAATCGTAAACACTCCCTCGGCGTGCGTATCCACCACCAGGGTCTTTCTCGCCGCCGTTAATCATTTTCGTTCTTCATAGTTGTTCGGTGGATCTTCATTTAACATGAATGACTCCAGCTTTGGCGCTCCATTGCGCGGCAGCTTTAGCTTCTGCAGTTCAGACTCTCTCTGGAGCGCTGTTAACAAGTGCAAGGAAGAGCGTGCTGTGGCGAATGCCCCGCAGGCTCTGCAGCCCAGCCACTCCTTTGCGTCGAACTTCACGACCATGACCGGTGACGAGCTCAGCGACGAAATCGAACCTTGGACAATGCACACCGACGACTGTTTCGATTTGGGGTTTTCCAGCGCCCTCCGCGACGCTTGCATCTACCACATGCCACGCGAGTTCCTTCCCTCCGACGAGGACACAGACTCCGACTGCGACGACGGGTCCGACACTGCCGTCGACTCGGAACCTAACACCCAGCAAGAAATGGACGACGGCGACATCTCTGAGACGGAGACGGTGTGCGATGACGAACCCGAACCGGATCCGAATCGGGAGTCCATCCCTCAGCCCACTTCCCCCGTCCCCGACAGCTCCGAGTTCCTCGCTTCTCCCTCGCTTCCCGACGCCTGGACACCTGCCACGCCTGTCCATATTACTACCTCCTTCCCTCGCCGCTCCGCCAGAGTTTCGCGCCCTACTCGCGTCCTAGGGGCAGATCGCGAAAAACCCCAAACGCCGATAAAGCGGAAGCGCCCCTCGCCCCCCAACGCCAGACCCAGTCCATCCAAGAAAGTGCACTTCGTGGAGACGAAGACACCCATTGCTCGGTCTCGCACTGCCCGCACTACCCGGTCTCGTCCTTCCCCGCCCCCCTCCCGGAACGAGAAGGCGGGCTCCCCGCGGAACCAGGAGCCGACACTGAAGATACGGCGTGTCATCCTTCGCGTTTGAGATTCCTATACAGCGCTTTGTCCAATGGCGCGCACAGTCCTTACTCTTACTTAATGTTGCGTTTTTACGCCCGTCGCTCCTTACCATATATTTATGTGTTCATTCCCTAAAATTATTATCGTTGTAAAGGCTCTCCCAATTCCACGTCGCACTACATGCACATCCTTCTGCGCAGGCCAGACAATCAATCCCCTTTCCAGGAGCAAAGCCACTACGATTTCAAACAGTTTCAAACCAGGGACTTTAAATTGACCAGCTGTTGACCCCTGCGCAGAGGTAAATTAACTGATAAACGGCGGATATCAGTACGACGCTGACCAATGTGGGCAGTGGACGGGCGAGACCAGGGGTGGCGGAACGAGCAAGTGAGAATGTTAATCAAGGACTTGCCTAAAGGAGGTTACTTGAACCGGCAACGCCATCAGCGGTTATCCGTCAATCAAGGCCTATCAAGTCCCTTGAGTCTCCTTGAGTAGTGCGAGCGTTCGGCTTTTTGGAGCGGAGGAAAATCAGCCACTGCAGCGGTCGAAGGGTCATAATGCAGGACTCATCAGCAAAACCTGGGTCGGCTACACAGCACTACATAGTGGCTCATAGTAGCCTATAGCTTGTATAGTGCCCATAGCGGCTGTAGCAAAGGTCTTTAGCTATGTAGCGCTGTATAGTTGGGTCGGAAGTATATAGCAGTCTGTAGTTGGCCTCTAGCGTTCTGTAGCACAAGGTCCACGGTATCGAAAAGTTAGTTGCCTTCAAATATTGAAGGTCAGTAAGTAACGAATCATAAGGTTAGTAAGTAAGTGAAGTGAAGGGGACCAGTCAGTAGGTAAGTAAGTGAGTAGTCAAGCACGCATTAAGGAATTTATTACTTGCCAGCAGTGAGAATCGAACCGGCATTTAAAGTGCGGACAAAATAACCACTATACTATTGGCCCAATGTAGGGCATGGAACTCTGTGCACTTTATTACGTCCTGGTCACTGTACTTTCTCAACTCCGCCTGACGTCGTTCTCAAGTCGTTCTGCTACTTAGCAAAATGGGATCCAGAATTTGATGTAGAATTTGGCCAGTCATTGATGTAAAACAGACTATGAACTGGGGTTGAATCAGACTTTGGCAATTTAGGTACAAGATTTCCGAAGTACTTTGATTAATGGTGTGAGTGGAATGTGATTGAGCCCAAAGTAAAATCTAGCTCCGAAAATCCTATGTAACCACCAAAACTTCAGAGCACTACAGAGGGCTACATGGAGCCCCTATCCAACTATAGAGCACTATGTGGTTCTACCCGAGCTATGTAGCACTATATAGTTCCCCCAAATCTATAGAGCACTATGGAGCACTACAGCCATGTTTGAGGCTGCTATATCCTACTACAGCTACTACAGTCTGC